>PITA01033709.1:0-12419 GCA_004023965.1 Spilogale gracilis | reverse complement strand
GCCAGAGGGGGAACACAAGCAGGGGGAGTGAGAGAGGGAGAAGCAGGCTTCCCGCTGAGCAGGAAGCCCGATGTGGGGCTGGATCCCGGGTCTCCGTGATCATGACCTGAGCTGAAGGCAGTCGCTTAACCAACTGAGCCACCCAGGTGCCCCGAAATTTTTAGTTTTTAATGGTTCATGCTTTTTGTATCATTTAGGAAACCCTTCTCTGCTAGGTCCGCTTTTTTTTTTTTTTAGGTTTATTTGAGATTTATTTATTTATTTTAGAGAGAAAGAGCATATGGGGGGGGTCAGGCAGTAGGAGATGGGGAGAGAGAATCCCAAGCAGACTCCTGAGTGCAGAGCCTGACATGGGGCTTGATCACAAGATCCTGAGATCATGACCTGGAGGTGAAATTGAGTCAGAGCTTTTCAGAAATCGACTGAGCCACCCAGGTGCCCCAGGTTTTTTTTTATTGTTTTAATTAAACTCTACACCCCCAGTGTGGGGCTCTAACTCTTGATCCTGATGTCAAGAGCCACATGCTCTACTCACTGAATCAGCTAGGTGCCCCAGGGCCTGAAGTATTTTTTTTTTTTTTAAGATTTTATTTATTTATTTGACAGAGAGAAACACAGCGAGAGAGGGAACACAAGCAGGGGGGATGAGAGAGGGAGAAGCAGGCTTCCTGCCGAGCAGGGAGCCCGATGTGCGGCTCGATCCCAGGTCTCCGGGATCATGACCTGAGCCGAAGGCAGTTGCTTAACCAACTGAACCACCCAGGCGCCCCGGGCCTGAAGTATTTTAAAGCATACCCCAACTTTCCTGTAAACACATTATTATGAATCTCTGATAAGGCTTTCTTTAAAAAACATAACCATCATGCCATTATCACATCTAATAATTATTAGTAATTCCTCTATGATTTAATGCCATCATATTAAAATTTTTCTTACTGTCTTGAAGGTGTCATTTTAGGGGTGCTTGGGTGGTGCAGTTGGTTTTGGCTCAGGTTATGATCTCAGGGTTATCAGGTCAAGCCCCGAGTCAGGCTGTGCACTCAGCTCAGAGTCTGCTTGAGATCCTCTCTCCATCTCCCTTTCCCATTCCCACTCACACTCTCACATACTCTCTCTCTCTCAAATAAATAAATAAATCTTAAAAAAAGAAAAGTGTCGGGGCTCCAGGGTAGCTCAGTTGGTTAAGTATCTGACTTAGGCTCAGATCATGATCTAAGGGTCCTAGGATTGAGCCCCACGTTGGGCTCCCTGCTGAGTAGGGAGTCTGCTTCTCTGTCTCCCTCTGCCCTTCCTCCTGGCTTGTGCTTACTCTCTGTCTGTCTGTCTCTCTCGTTCTGTCTCTCTCCAATAAATAAAGTCGTAAAAAGTATCATTTTACAAGCGGTTTGTGCTGTTCACAGTTCAAATAAGGTCCCTATTTATTACTTTTCTGGCTTTCATGTCTAAGACTTTTATTATATGATAATTACCCTTTTCATATGATTGATTAATTGGAGAAACCAGGTCATTTGTCCAGTAGCTAGCCTACATTCAGTATCTGCATTCGTGTGTGTGTGTGTGTGTGTGTGTGTGTTTTCCACTTGCTCTTCCATTTTTTGTAAACTAATGGTTTTAAGCTTGATTTATTTATTTTTTACAATTTTTTAAAGCTCTCTTGTATATTTGACAAAATTTTAACATATTTAAGGTGTATACTCAAGTTTTAAAATTTGAAAATTATTGGGCGCCTGGGTGGCTCAGTTGGTTGAGCGACTGCCTTCAGCTCAGGTCATGATCCTAGAGTTCTGGGATCGAGTCCCACATTGGGCTCCCAGCTCCACCGGGAGTCTGCTTCTCCCTCTGATGGTCTCCCCTCATGCATGCTTTCTCTCTCTCAAATAAATATAATCTTGAAAAAAAATTTTTTTTTCGAAAATCATTGTTTCATTTTGCTCATTGGGTTGTGGGTATTTGGGCAATATTTTCTTGCTTGCAATGTAATACAATTTTTTTTTTTTAAAGATTTTATTTATTTATTTGACAGAGAGATCACAAGTAGGCAGAGAGGCAGGCCGAGAGAGAAGAGGAAGCAGACTCCTTGCTGAGCAGAGAGCCCGATGTGGGCCTCCATCCCAGGACCCTGAGATCATGACCTGAGGTGAAGGCAGTGGTTTAACCCACTGAGCCACCCAGGCGCCCTTAACATTTTATTTATTAGAGAAAGCATGAGAAGGAGGAGGGTCAGGGAGAGAAGCAGACTCCCTGCTGAGCAGAGTGCCTGATGTAGGACTTGATGCTGAGACTCAGATCATGACCAGGGCCAAAGGCAAGACACACAACCTACTGAGCCACCCAGGTGTCCTAGAAGCTTGATTTAATTCATGTTTTTTATTTTTATTTTCTCATGATGGGGGGAACAGCACCACATAGGTGGTGCTGTGTACTCCCTTTTGCATCACACTAGGGAATAGATAATGAATGATTGTCCCACTTTTAGTGGTTCTAGTGTGTTCAGATGGTGTCAGCCTGATCCTTCTATTATTCCCTATTAATCTTTTTTTAAAGATTTTGAGAGAGAGGGAGAGAGTGCGCATGCGCGCGGGCACAAATGGGGAGTGGGAGATGCGGGGGAGGGAGAGGTAGGCTAGCAGGGAAGCCTGATAGCTGACTTGATCCTGGGACTCCAGGATCATGACCTGATCCGAAGGCAGTCACTTAACCAACTGAGCCACACAGGGGCCCTGTATTCCCTATTAATCTTAACCTAATAATAGTTTAGTATCCACTGATGATACTTGAATCAGTTACTTATTAGGAGTTGTGAAAATGGCACTTGGTTGGTTCAGTCAGTTGGGTGTCTGCCTTTGGATTGGGTCATGATCCTGGGGTCCTGGGATTGAGCCCCACATTGGGTTCTATGCTCAGCAGGGCATCTGCTTCTCCTTGTACCTCTTCCCCTCCCTCTGCTTGTGCTCTCTCTCACTTTCCCAAATAAAGAAAAAAAATTGTGAAATTGTATTATGCTATTTCTGTTATATTTATGTTTTTGAGTACTTTCTCTAAAGAGCTTTCCCTCAGCAGTAGGCTTACACCGAAGTATGGTTCCTATTGGAAAGGTAGATGAGTACACTTACAATGATTAGCACTGAGTAATGTATAGAATCGTTGAATCACAATTATATGATAGATATAATCACTATATTATATATCCGAAGCTGCTGTAACACCATGTTAACTATACTGGAATTAAAATAAAAAAAAAAAAACAGTAAAAATAAAAAAAGATAGAAGGATTAATGCTTCATTCTTTTAGTTAACCAGTTTCATAGTAAAGATTTAGTGTAATAGTCTCCTTTTGTGGTAACAGGCTATTTTGGGTTCTTTCTTTCTTTCTTTTTTTTTTTTCTTTTTTTGGGGTATCTACACCTAGTGTGGAACTCAGCTTGGGGCTTGAACTCAACAACTGTGAGATCAAGACCTGAGCTGAGATCAAGAGTTGGACACTTCACTGATTGAGCCACTCAGGTAACCCTCTTCCCCTTTTTTTGACCTTTGTTTTTCTTTAAAGATTTATTTTTTTATTTGATAGAGAGTGTACATGAGTGGGGGGGGGCAAACTTCTCCCACGGGGCTTGGTCCCAGGACCTTGAGATGATGACCTGAGCTGAAGGCAGATTCCCAGCCAACTGATCACCCAGGTGCCCCAGCTGTTGGTTTTCTAAGGATCTTTTCTTTGAGTATCATCATAAACTTGTGAATTTGTACCATCTGAGCAATTATTGTCATTTTTTAAAAGATACTATTTTATTTTCAATTATTTATTTTAAAGATTTTATTTTTTTGACAAAGAGAGACAGCAAGAGAGGGGAACACAGGCAGGGAAAGGAAGAGAGGGAGAAGCAGGTTTCCCACCAAGCAGGGAAGCTAAATGTGGGGCTGAATTCCAGGACTCTGGGATCATGACCTGAGCCGAAGGCAGCGCTTAGTGACTGAGCCACCCAGGCACCCCCCAGTAAATAAAATCTTTAAGAATTGTTTTATTTTTTATATTTTAAGTAGGCTCCACTTCAACTCATGATGCCAAGATAGGAGTTGCATGCTTTTATCAACTGAGTCAGCTGGGTACCCCTACGAACATTTTTTAAAAATCACAAGTTCATATTTTTTATAATTCAGATGTAAGAGCTATAGCATTTTTACTTCTTTAATATACTTTTTTTTTCTCTTACATAAAAAGTCTTTCTTACAATACATGCATAATTATTCACTCTATTGGGTTTTCACATAAAATGGTTTTAAATGCTAATACTGATATTATTGGTAACAGAAAAATCTAAAATCTTTATAGTTCTTTATGTTTTTGGAACATATTGCTATGCAGTTAGAATATGGAGATTTGATGTCACTTGAAATAATTTTCTGTGTATGTTCATTAATTTTATGAACAGTTAGGTTTATTTGTTTCAACTTGTAATAATTTAAGAATCTAGGGGCGCCTGGGTGGCTCAGTTGGTTAAGCGACTGCCTTCAGCTCAGGTCATGATCCTGGAGACCCGGGATCGAGTCCCACATCGGGCTCCCTGCTCGGCGGGAAGCCTGCTTCTCCCTCTCTCGCTCCCCTGCTTGTGTTCCCTCTCTGACTGTGTTTCTCTCTGTCAAATAAATAAAATCTTTAAAAAAAAAAAAAACAAAAAACTAAAAAGTTAAGTTTTACTATTTGGGATATGTAATATATAGTTATTTTGAAAACTGAGAGTGTGGAGATAAGGAAAAGTAAAACATGCCTGTAACCTACCATTTGAAATACCCACTATTGTAATATTTGTATAAAATATTTGCATAATTTTTATTGAAAGCATACCATGTATGAGGATTGTTCTAAGTACTTTATATTCATTATTTTGTTTAATCTTTAAAATAATCCCATAAGATAGTTTCTACCTATTCTTATCCCCATTTTATAGGTTGGGCACCTGAAGCTCAGTTACGTTAACTTGTTCAAGGGGTACACAGCTAATAAGTGGCAGAACTGTGACTCAGACTCTGATTTTTCTTAGTCTAAAACTTAGCTCCATTATGTGTGTTCTCTTTTTTTTTTTTTTTAAGATTTTATTTATTTGATAGAAACACAGCCAGAGAGGGAACACAAGCAGGGGTAGTGAGAGAGGGAGAATCAGGCCTCCCGCCGAGCAGGAAGCCTGATGTGGGACTCGATCTCGGGTCTCCAGGATCATGACCTGAGACGAAGGCAGTTGCTCAACCAACTGAGCCACCCAGGCGCCTCTGTGTGTTCTCTTTTCACTCTTTTTTCTGTGCTTATAAACAGTTAATTTTAAAATATATTTTATACATTTGGTCATTCTCTTTACAGTGTCCTTTTAGAAGTTTTTTTTTGTTTTTCTTTTTAGCAATCCACTTATTTATTTGACAGAGAGAAACAGCTAGAGAGGGAACACAAGCAGGGGGAGTGAGAGAGGGGAGGCCAATGCAGGGCTGGATCCCGGGACTCCGGGATCATGACCTGAGCCGAAGGCTGAGGACATGTAACCACTGAGCCACCCAGGCGCCCCTAGAAGTTTTGACGAAGTCTAACCACTGTCCCACCCAGGCGCCCCTAGGGGAAGTTTTGATGAAGTCCACTTTATTTTTACTTTTATGGTTTGTGCTTTTATTGTTATATCCAAGAAAATATTTTCTAACCCAGGGTCAGAACGATTTTCTTGATGTTTTCTTCTAGAAGTTTTATAGTTTTAGATTTTATAAAGTCTATGGTACATTTTGAAATTAATTTTTCTATGTATGATGTGAAGTGAGGATGGGAAGTTTTGTGGGTTTAAAATAATTTTTTTTTTTTGCATGTGGATACCTATTTGTTCCAGTACCATTTGTTGAAATAATTACCCTTTCTCTGTTGATCGCTTTTGCGTTTTTAAAATACTTTGTGTGTATGTGGGTCTGTCTTTGGATTCTGTTCTACTGATCTATTTGACTTCAACCTTTGTAGAGGGTTTTCCTTTTGATTGCTAGGGACTCATAAGTCAGTATAAAAATATGTGGGTTTTTGGGTGCCTGGGTGGCTCAGTGGGTTAAGCTCTCTGCCTTCGGCTCAGGTTATGATCTCAGGGTCCTGGGATCAAGGCCCACATCAGGCTCTCTGCTCAACAGGGAGCCTGCTTCCTCCTCTCTCTCTGCCTGCTTGTGATCTCTTTCTCTGTCAAATAAATAAATAAAATCTTTAAAAAAAAATATGTGGGTTTCTTACTATAGGTGATGGCTTTCTGGTACCAACTTTCTTTGTTCCTTAGACTGAGTACAAGCCATTGAAAGTGGAATTACTCTTATTAATACAAGATTTAGGGGACTCTGGGTGGCTCAGGTGGTTAAGTATCTGCCTTCAGCTCAGGTCATGATCCCAGGGTCCGGGGATTGAGTCCCGATCGGGCTCCCTGCTCAGTGGAGAGTCTGCTTCTCCCTCTTCTCCTCACCCTGCTTGTGCTTGCTCTCTCTCTTAAATAAATAAATCCAGTCTTAAAAAAAATAGGATTTAGGAAGGTGAGGAAGTGCTAATAAACCTGGTAACTATTGCTTGTATTATTTTATTTAGTCCTTATAATAACCCTTCTTAGATTCACTCCATTGTTCCATTTAACTCAATTTCTTATATTATTAATCTTTGTTTTATTGGTAAGAAGAATATGTTTAGTTTTGTTATCAGAGATAAATCACAACCCATTTTGATAGATACCTATTTGATAGATACTTATAAAAAGCTAAGATTAATTTTGTGTCTTTTTATTATAAATCATTTCATATTAAGGTTTTTCAGTTGTAAATAGAGAAGCAAGATTTTTGTTGTGTATGGTAGTCCCCCTGTTCTCTTCAGGGGATATGTTCTAAGATTCCCAGTGGATGCCTGAAACTTTGGATCGTGTGAACCCCATATATACAGATGGTTCCCAACTTTATAGTGGTTTGATTTATAATTTTTTGACTTTATGATGTGAAAGCAATATGCATTCAGTAGAAACCATACTTCGAATTTGAATTTTGATCTTTTCCCAGGCTAGCTGTATGTGGTGTGATACTCTTATGATACTGGACAGTGGCAGTCACTGCAGCTTTCAGTTAGCCTTGTGATCATGAGGGTAAACAGCAGATACACATAACCATTTTGTAACCATACAGCTGTTTTTTACTTTCAGTATAGTATTCAATAAAATACATGAGATATTCAACACTTTATTGTAAAACAGACTTTGTGTTAGATTATTTTGCCCATGTGTAAGCTAATATAAGTGTTCTGAGCACACTTAAGGTAGGTTAGACTAAGCAATGGTGTTTATTAGGTTAGGTGTTTCTGACTTGGAATTTTTTTTTTTAAATATTGATATCTTTTTTTTTTTTTAAAGATTTTATTTATTTATTTGACTGAGAGAGAGATCAGAAGCAGGCAGAGAGGCAGGCAGAGAGAGAGGACGGAGCAGGGAGCCCGATGGTGGGCCTCAATCCCAGGACCCTGAGATCATGACCTGAGCTGAAGGCAGAGGCTTTAACCCACTGAGCCACCCAGGCACCCAGACTTAGGATTTTTTTCAGTTTATGGTAGGTTTATTGAGATGTCATTCCATTATAAGTTGAAGTTCTATACTATATTTTTTCTTGTACAGATAGAGATATGATCCATTTTATTTATTTTTAAAAAGATTTTATTTATTTATTTATTTTTGAGGGAGAGAGAGAGTGCGCCCTCAAGGGTGGGGGGAGGAGGAGAGGGAGAGAGAGAATCTTATGGCAGGCTCTGTGGTCAGTGAAGTGTCTGACATGAAGTTTGATCTCTTAACTCTGAGATCGTGACCGAACCTGAAATCAGTTGAGTCAGCTGCTTAGTTGACTGAGCCACCTGTGCACCCCTAAAATATTTTATTTTATTTATTTTTTAAAGATTTTATTTATTTGAGAGAGAGAGAGAGAAAGAGAGAGAGACACACACACACACACACACACACCCAGGGAGGAGAGGGAGAAGCAAGGTCCTTGTGAGCAGGGAGCCTGACTGGGGACTTGATCCCAGAATCCTGGGATCATGACTTGAGCCAAAGGCAGATGCTTAGCAGACTAAGCCATCCAGGTGCCCCTAAAAGATTTTATTTTTAATCTCTACACCCAACATGGGGCTTGGACTCACAACCTTGAGATGGAGTCACTTGCTCTACTGACTGAACCAACCAGTTGCGCCATGTGTGATCAATTTTAATTTATAAATTAGGCACAGCAATTAACAACAATAATAAAATGGAGCAGTCAGTGCAACATATATTGTAATAAATTGTGTGAATGTGGTCTCTAAGTATCTTATACTGTACTCCCTGTGAGATGATAAAATGTGTTGAAACAAGATGGGTTACATAGCCATTGTGATGTGCCATTAAGTTACGGTTGATGTTTGATGCTGCAACAGAAGGAAGATCATCTCCTTCTGTGAAGTTGTGCCATCTTTATATTGTTTGTTTCCTGGTGCACTGCACAGTGTTCCCTTTGGGGTGAGTTCTCAAGTTTGGTGAACAAGTCTTTATTAGTGTTTTGTTTCCATGGGAAAAACCATTCACATTTCACATGACTCCCAACAGTCAGAATGATGTAATCCACTGAGTCTGAAGACTCCTGGAGGAACAAAAAATTTGTTGTTATTTCTCTGAGGTCAGATTCATAGCCCATGGTGTGATATTTAGCTTCTTTATGTAAAATATGTTAGCCAATTTTATCATATTGGGTACTTATAGAGTGAAATAGGATTATTAGTGTTAAATAGTAAGCATTTTCTTCTTTAAAAAGTGAGTGTGGACTTATACTTACTGAGTCATAGATTGAACAAGTGGTAACGTGTGTTTATGTGCTCTCATAACTAAGAATATGAAGAAAGTCTTGCAGTATTTTTCTTATGTATACGACAGCATAAAAGCCACAAAAGCCTGTAGTTATAAAAGAATATATTCAGACCCTTAATTCTGAAAAGGTTGTCAGATCATTTACACCAGTCTTCTCTTTTTATGGAAGCAGTCCTGAGTTCTTTTTTTCACCCAAAGGTTTTGACAGGCCCTAAATCATCCCAAATTGATGGAAGAATTAAGGGTGGAATTCATATTTTTAAAACTGTCCAGGGTGCTCTTTTCTTTCTTTTCTTTTCATTTCTTTTTTTTTTTTTAAATGTATTTATTGACAGAAACACAACTAGAGAGGGAACACAAGCAAGGGGAGTGAGAGAGGAAGCAGCAGGCTTCCTGCCGAGCAGGGAGTCCAGTGTGGGGCTCGATCCCCGGACTCCAGGATCATGACCTGAGCCGAAGGCAGACACTCAGTGACTGAGCCACCCAGGTGCCCCAGGGTGCTTTTTTCTCTCTTATATGAGGTGTGATGCGATTTTTGAGAGAGTTGGGGAGGAGATGACATTTTTGGTCAAGTTACTTCTTGAAATTATTTTTTCCCTCAATGCTAATTCACAATTTAAAGTATTGAGGGGTGCCTGGGTGGCTCAGTCGGTTAAGCATCTGCCTTCAGCTTAGGTCCTAATCCCAGGGTCCTGGGATCAGATCCCATGTTAGGCTCCAGGCTCAGCAGGGGAGTCTGCTTCTTCCTCTGCCCTTTCCCCTGCTTATTCTCCCTCTCTGAAATAAATTAATAAAATCTTAAAATAAAACCAATAGGATTATGGCTGTATTTCCTTTGGGGACTTTGCTTTTTTACATTAAAAATTTTTTTAAAGATTATTTGAGAGAGGGAGAAGAAGCCGGGGGAGCAGCTGAGGTTGAAGGAGAAGTAGACTCCCTACTGAGCAGGGAGCCTGATGTGGGACTCGATCCTAGGACCCCAAGATTATGACCTGAGCTGAATGCACATGCTTAATGGCTGAACCACCCAGGCGCCCCTACTTTCCTGTTCTTAATGTTAGTTTCATAGGCCTTAAGATTTCAGACTACTGGTAACTACAAAAGTCGTTGCTTAACTTTTTCATTGTAAGGGCATTGTTTTGTCTAGTTATATTTGCAAAATACATATTATTTAGGAATATTAGTTATAGAATCATTTTCAGAAAGTTTAAGGGGAGACAGCAAGCGAATATGAAAAGCCTCCCCTTCTAAAGATTAGACATGGTGCTAGGTGCTAGTAGGATTAAGAGGAACCCAACATTGAGGAAAATCCTTGACTGGATTTCCTGACCCAATTTGGAATTAGCTAGAGTTGTGGTTTTTTTGTGTTTTTTGTGTTTTTTGTGTTTTTTTTAAGATTTTATTTATGTGAAAAGAGAGTGAGCAAGAGCATGGGTGGGGTGGAAGAGGGACAGAGGGTGAGGGAGAGGTAGTTCCCCGCTGAGCAGGGATCCCAGTCCTGGGGCAGATCCAGGACTCTGAGATCATGCATGACCTGAGCTGCAGGCAGATACTTAACCAACTGAGCCACTCAGGTACCCCGAATTAGCTAGAGTTCTTTTATTTTTTTAAAATTTATTTGACTGAGAGAAACACAGCGAGAGAGGGAACACCAAGCAGGGGGAATAAGAGAGGGAGAAGCAGGCTTCCCGCCTAGCAGAGAGCCCGATGTGGGGCTCGATCCTGGGTCTCTGGGATCATGACCTGAGCCGAAGGCAGTCACTCAACCAACTGAGCCACCCAGGTGCCCCTTAGCTAGAGCTCTTAACTGCAATTCTCATGAAATCAGATTGGGGTAGTAATTTACCTTGTCAATACATTATCTTTTAATGTGTTACATATTACTTTTTAAATTTTAGCAAGTTAATATTCTGCTATAACAAGTTTGTATGAAACTGTGAAATTAGCTTTGCATTGAGTCACTAATTGCTCTTTTTAAAATTTTTTAAAAGACTTGTTTTATTTGAGAGAGAGAGAGAGAGAGAGAGATGGAAAGAGGAAACAGAAGTAGTGGGAGTTGGAGAGGGAGAAGCAGGCTCCCTGCCCAGCAGGGAGCCCAATGTGGGGCTTGATCCCAGGGTCCTGGATTCGTGACCTGAGCTGAAGGCAGATGCCTGGTGACTGAGCCACCCAGGTACCCACTAGTTGCTCTTTTTTTTTTTATTTACTTGTTGCTCTTATAATTTTAAGTGTACCATATGATTAATAACTTTTTTAAAACTTCATTTGCGGGACACCTGGGTGGCTCAGTTGGTGGGGCTACTCAGTTGGTTGAGACCCGGGATCGAGCCCCACATCGGGCTCCCTGCTTGTGTTCCCTCTCTGGCTGTGTTTCTCTCTGTCAAATAAATAAAAAAATCTTTTAAAAAAAACCAACAAAACTTCATTTGCAAGAGTAGTGATAAAACTTGTGCATTACAGCAGCTTACCTTTTTTTCTTTGCTTTTGTGATTCATTTATTTATTTGAGAGAGAGTGAGAGAGTCCACATAGGCCAGGGAGGGGTAGAGGAAGAGAGAGAATCCTCAAGTAGACTCCATGCCCAGCACAGAGCCCAAAGCAGGGATCAATTTCAGGACCCTGTTCCAAAGGCAGGAGTTGGACACTCAACTGACTGAACCATCCAGGTGCCTCTATTGTAGCTTGCCTTTATTTATTTAAGATTTTTTAAAAAATTTATTTGATAGAGAGAAACACAGCTAGAGAGGGAACGCAAGCAGGGGGAGTGAGAGAGGGAGAAGCAGGCTTCCCGCCGAGCAGAGAGCCCGATGCAGGTCTTGATCCCGGGACTCCGGGATCATGACCTTAGCCGAAGGCAGCCGCCCAACCAACTGAGCCACCCAGGCGCCCCAGCTTTTTTCTAAGTGGCTAACTGTTGTTCATCACTTCACAAATTTTTTTTTTTTAAGATTTTATTTATTTGTCAGAGAGAGAGAGAGTACACACACAGGCAAAGAGAGTGGCAGGCAGAGGGAGAAGCAGGCCCCCTGTTGAGCAAGGAGCCTTATGTGAGACTCAATCCCACAACCCTGGAATCAGGACCTGAGCTGAAGGCGGACACTTAACCTACGGAGCCAGCAGATATCACAGCATTTCACGAATTTTAAATGCAGCTTTACTGTATGCTACATTTCCATACTTGGGGTATTTTTTAGGGATTTCTGTTCCATTGATCTGTGTGCCAGTATGGCACTGTAAGTGTTTATAACTTATAGTCAATATTTTAATATCTAACAGGCTTGTTTCCATTATTTTCTTCAGGGTTTTCTTGGCTGTTGTTGCATATATTGTTATTTCCATATGAACTTTAGAGTCAGCTTTTCTTTAAGATTATTTTTATTGGGGCGCCTGGCTGGCTCAGTTGGTTGGGCGGCTGCCTTCGGCTCAGGTCATGATCCCAGAGACCCGGGATCGAGTCCCGTATCGGGCTCCCTGCTCTGTGGGAAACCTGCTTCTCCCTCTCTCACTCCCCCTGCTTGTGTTCCCTCTCTGGCTGTGTTTCTCTCTGTCAAATAAA
>PITA01033708.1:0-12417 GCA_004023965.1 Spilogale gracilis | reverse complement strand
ATGGACATCTAGATTCTTTCCATAGTTTGGCTATTGTGGACATTGCTACTATAAACATTCAGGTGCATGTGCCCCTTCGGATCACTACATTTGTATCTTTAGGGTAAATACCCAGTAGTGCAATTGTTTGGTCATAGGGTAGCTCCATTTTCAACTTTTTGAGGAATCTCCATACTGTTTTCCAGGGTGGTTACACCAGCTTGCATTCCCACCAACAGTGTAGGAGGGTTCCCTTTTCCCCACATCTTCACCAGCATCTGTTGTTTCCTGACTTGTTAATTTTAGCCATTCTGATGGTGTAAGGTGGAATCTCACGGTGGTTTTGATTTGTATTTCCCTGATGCTGAGGGATACTGAGCACTTTTTCATGTGTCTGTTGGCCATTTGGATACCTTCTTTGGAGAAATGTCTGTTCATGTCTTCTGCCCATTTCTTGATTGTATTATTTGTTCTTTGGGTGTTGAGTTTGAGGAATTTTTTATAGATTTTTGGATACTAGCCCTTTATCTGATATCTCATTTGCAAATATCTTCTCTCATTCTATCAGTGGTCTTTTGGTTTTGTTGACTGTTTCCTTTGTTGTGCAAAAGTTTTTGATCTTGATGAAGTCCCAATAGTTCATTTTTTGCCCTTGCTTTTCTTGCCTTTGGCGATGTTTCTAGGAAGATGTTGCTGCGGCTGAGGTCGAAGAGGTTGCTGCCTGTGTTCTCCTCAAGGATTTTGATGGATTCCTGTCTCACATTGAGGTCTTTAATCCATTTTTATTCTATTTTCGTGTGTGGTGTAAGGAAATGGGCTAGTTTCATTCTTCTGCATGTGGCTGTCCAATTTTCCCAACACCATTTGTTGAATAGACTGTCTTTTTTTCCATTCAATGTTCTTTCCTGCTTTGTTGAAGATGAGTTGACCACAGAGTTGAGGGTCTATTTCTGGGCTCTCTTCTGTTTGATTGGTCTATGTGTCTGTTTTTGTGCCAGTACCATACTGTCTTGATTACAGCTTTGTAATAGAGCTTGAAGTCTAGAATTGTGACATTGCTAACTTTGGTTTTCTTTTTCAACATTCCTCTGGCAATTTGGGGTCTTTTCTGGTACCAGATAAATTTTAGGATTATTTGTTCCATTTCTTTGAAAAACATTGACGATATTTTGATAGAGATTGCATTAAATGTGTAGATTATTCTATGTAGCATAGACATTTTCACAATATTTGTTCTTTTAATCCATCAGCATGGAAAGTTTTTCCATTTTTTTTGTGTGTGTGTCTTCTTCAATTTCTTTCATGAGTACTTTATAGTTTTCTGAGTACAGATTCTTTTCCTCTTTAGCTAGGTTTATTCCTAGGTATCTTATGGTTTTGGGTGCAATTGTAAATGGGATCAACTCCTTCATTTCTCTTTTTTATGTCTTGTTGTTGGTGTATAACAATGCAACTGATTTCTGTGCATTGATTTTATATCCTGGCACTTTATTGAATTCCTGTATGAGTTCTAAGACTTTTGGGGTGGAGTCCTTTGGGTTTTCCACCTAAAGTATCATATCATCTGCAAAGAGTGAATTTAACTTCTTTTTTGCTAATTCAGATGCCTTTTATTTCTTTTTATTGTCTGATGGCTGAGGCTAGGACTTCTTGTAGTATGTTGAATAGTAGTGGTGATAGTGGACAGCCCTGCTGTGTTCCTGACCTTAGGAGAAAAGCTCTCTGTTTTTCCCCATTGAGAATGATATTTTCTGTGGATTTTTCATAGATGGCTTTGAGGAATTTTGATTAATAAAAGATGCTGTACTTTGTCAAGTGCTTTTTCTGCATCTATTGAGAGAATCATACGTCTCTTGTTCTTTCTTTTATTGATGTACTGTATCACTTTTATTGATTTGCTGGTGATGAACCAAGCTTGCAGCCCAGGAATAAATCCTACTTGGTCATGGTGAATAATCCTTTTAATGTACTGTTGGATCCTATTGGCTAGTTTTTTGTGAGAATTTTTGCATCCATGTTCATCAAGGATATTGGTCTGTACTTTCCTTTTTTGATGAGGTCTTTGTTTGGTTTTGGGATAAAGATAATATGGGCCTCATAAATGAGTTTGGAAGTTTTCTTTCCATTTCTATTTTTTGGAACAGTTTCAGGAGAATCGATATTAATTCTTCTTTACGTGTTTGGTAGAATTCCCCTGAGAAGCCATCTGGCCCTGGACTCTTGTTTGTTGGGAGATTTTTGAGGACTACTTCAATATCCTTACTGGTTATAGGTCTGTTCAGGTTCTCTATTTCTTCCTGGTTCAGCTTTGGTAGTATATATGTCTTTAGGAATGCATCTATTTCTTTCAGATTGTCAAATTTGCTGGTGTATAGATGCTCATATATTCTTATAATTATTAGTGTTTCTTTGGTGTTGCTTGTGCTCACTCTTCTTTCATTCATGATTTTATTGATTTGGGTACTTTCTCTTTTCTTTTGAATAAGTCTGGCCAGGGGTTTAGCAATCTTTTTAATTCTTTCAAAAAACCAGCTCCTAGTTTTGTTGATTTGTTCTACTGTTCTTTTGGTTTCTATTTCATTGATTCCTACTCTGATCTTTATTATTTCTCTTCTCCTGTTGGGTTTAGCCTTTTTTTTTTCACTTCTTTTTCCAGCTCCTTTAGGTGTAGGGGTAGGTTGTATACTTGAGACCTTTCTTGTTTCTTGAGAAAGGCTTGTATTGCTATATACTTTCTTCTCAGGACTGCCTTTGCTGTGTCCCAAAGATTTTGAACAGTTGTGTTTTCATTCATTTCTTTCCAAAATTTTTAAAATTCTTCTTTAATTTCCTGGTTGACTCATTCATTCTTTAGTAGGATACTTTTTAGCCTCCATGTATTTGAGATCTTTCCAACTTTCTTCTTGTGGTTAAGTTCTAGTTTCAGAGTATTGTGGTCTGAAAATATGCAGGGAATGATCCAAATCTTTTGGTACCAGTTGAGACCTGATTCTGTGACCCAGGATGTGTTCTATTCTGGAGAATGTTCCATGTGCACTAGAGAAGAATGTGCGTTCTGTTGCTTTGTGATGGAATGTTCTGAATATATCTGTGACATCCATCTGGTCCAGTGTCATTCAAAGCCCTTATTTCCTTGTTGATCTTTTCCTTAGATGATCTGTCCATTTCAGTGAAGGGGACATTAAAGCCCCCTACTATTATTGTATTATTGTCAATGTGTTTATTTGATTTAGTTATTAATTGGTTTGTTTATATAATTGGGTGCTCCCATGTTAGGGGTATAGGTATTTAAAATTATTAGATCTTCTTGTTGAACAGACCCTTTAAGTATGATATAATGTCCTTCCATATCTCTTACTATAGTCTTTGGCTTAAAATATAACTTGTCTGATATAAGGATTACCACCCCAGATTTCTTGTAATGTCCATTTGCATGGTAAATTGTTTTCCACCCCTCACTATAAATCTAGAGATGTCTTTGGGTCTAAAATGAGTTTCTTGGAGACAGCATATGGATGGGTCTTGTTTTTTAATCCATCCTGATACCCTGTGTCTTTTGATTGGGGTATTTAGCCCATTTACACCCAGGATAACTACTGAAAGATATGAATTTAGTGCCATCGTATTGCCTGTAAGGTGATTTTTACTATATATTGTCTCTGTTCCTTTCTGGTCTGTCTTGCTTTTAGGTTCTCTCTTTGCTTAGAGGACCCCTTTCAATATGTCCTGTAGGACTAGTTTGGTGTTTACAAATTCTTTTAGCTTTTGTTTGTTCTGGAAGAGATATATATATATATATATATATATATATATATATATATATATGATTAGGCTGGTGAGTAGAACAGAGCCACACTCTTGATTTTGGCTGATTTTGTTCTATTAGAAAAAAATGCCTTCCAAAATTTTAATGAAAGAAAAACTTATATATATACAAAAAGAGGGGTATACACAATGAACGGATGGAATATGACTATAAAGAGGAAATTTTAAAAAAAGATTCTAAAAAAGGAATTGGTAAGATAATAAGTTGGTTGTAAAAAAAATAAAAGGAAAAAATGTGATGAGGCTTGAGACTAGAACAAAGCCATGCACTAGATTTAGGGTATATTTTTATCTATTAGAAGAAACTTTATCCCAAAGTTTTAAAGAAAGAATATCCTATATGGATACAAAAAATAAGCTTAAATACAATGAAGGAATATAATATGACTAAAACAGTCTGGAGATTCCTTTAAAAATTAAAAATAGAGCTACCATATGACCATGCAATTGCACTACTGGGTATTTACCCCAAAGATACAGATGTAGTGAAAGGAAGGGCCTTATGTATCCCAGTGTTTATAGCAGCAATGGTCACAATTGCCAAACTGTGGAAAGAGCCAAGGTGCCCTTCAACAGATGAATGGATAAGAAAAATATGGTCCATATAGACAATGGAATATTATGCCTCCATCAGAAAGGATGAATACCCAACTTTTGTAGCAACATGGACTGGATTGGAGGATATCATGCTGAGTGAAATAAGCCAAGTAGAGAAAGTCAGGTATTACATGGTTTCACTTACTTATGGAACATGAGGAGTACTATGGAGGACAGTAAGAGAAGGAAAGGATATGTGAATTGGGGTAAATCAGGGAAGGAGATGAAATATGAGAGACTTTGGACTCAGAAACAAACTGAAGGTCTCGGAAAGGAGGTTGGTGGGGCGATGGGTGCACCTGGTGGTGGGTACTGAGGGCACGTATTGCATGGAGCACTGGATGAAGGGCATAAACAATGAGTCTTGGAACACTGAAAAGATAAAATAATGTAATAAAAAATATGACTAAAATGAAAATTGAAAAAGATTTTTTAAAAAAGTATTGATAAAATAGTTAAAAACATTAAAAATAGGAAAGAAAAAAATTTTAAAAATAGAATAAGAAAAAATAAAATTAAAAAAATTTTAACTTTGAAAGACAAAAGAATCATGGAGAAAAAGCCATGAATTCTACATGATGTATTGCCCTAGCTCTGAAGTTCCGCCGTTCTCATTGATCTGTGAACTTGGTCTTGGCTGGATGTTCCTGCTGATCTTCTGGGGGAGGGGCCTGTGTATTGATTCTCAAAGGTCTTTGCCTCAGTTGGAACTGCCGCACCCTTGCCAGGGGCAAGGCTAAGCAATCTGCTCAGGTTTGCTCTGTGCAGCTTTTGTTCCCTGAAGGCTTTCCATAGAGCTTTGGAGGATGGGAATGAAGATGGCAGCCTCTCAGTCTCTGACCCAGAGGATCTGAGAGCCTGGGGCCCCACTTCTCAGTGCGCCCCCAGAGAAAAGCCATCAATTACACCTGTCTCCCTGGTCTCTGGCGGCAGTCCATACTCACACGGCCTGTGCCTGAGCATTTCTTTCTCTGGCACTTCACCTCATTTGAGGTTTCCAAACCCAGCTGATTCATGAAGCATGTTCCTGCACCATCCCTCTTGGTGGAGGAAGGAGGGGGCATTCTCCCCGGTTCTGCCACTTGTGGGGTCCTGCTCAAAGAGCAGTGGCATGACTGCACCTTGCATCACAGTATAAGGTAAACCTGAGCTGAGAACCCCCTCCTCAGCTCCGTCTCTGCAGCCAGCTTCCCTGCTCCAATATCTGGGTGGTCTCCCATGCTCAGGCATTCCTGGTGCTTCTGTGGCTCTGAGACCACACTGTCTCCAAGAGGCCTCCACCCCTGCTTAGCCTTTGTGGTGACGTCTCTCAGTGGAACAGACTTCTAAAAGTTCTGATTTTGTGCTCTGATGCTCTACTGCCGGCCGGAAGCTTCCCCCTCCCCGCCATGGTCTGTCTTCCCAATGTTGCCTCTGATTCACTTTTCCACGGTTTCTACCTTTCAGAAAGTGGTCACTTTTCTGGTCCTAGAATTACTGCTCTTCTTCTCTTTGATCTCCCATTGACTCTGTAGGTGTTCTGACTGGTTTGATAACCATCTAGCTGAACACCTGGCACCCAATGATATCCAGGTCTCCTACTCCTCTGACATCTTGCTCTCTGAATTTAGTCTCTTGACTATAATTTAGGTGTACATATACATATATGGAATTAATATGTAAATACTTGTCTTTGCTAGAAAGATCACTACTGTTGAAAAAAATGAAAGTTTAATTTTTTAATGTTCTCTATGATAAGAGGTTTTTCTCTTCTACTGTATACAAATTTTCTATATTATGAGTTCACATTGGCAAGAATTCAGAAAGACTATCAAACTATATTGCAATTTAGTATACACTTTATTTATTGGGAGTCTCTAAGATCACCCCTAGGTTTCATGATTTGCTAAGAAGTGTGTAGTCATTTTCACTGCTGATGCATTAAAATGAAAGAATCAGCACAATCAGCAAAGGAAAAATCTGATAGGGTAAAGTCTGGGTGAAAATAGGGGAAAAATTCCAAAGGTCTTCTCCCCGTGGAGTCCGCAGAACACAATCAGTCAGTGTTGTGTTCTGAGCACACATGGGTAAAGTTTATTAGAGGTTAAGTACTTAGAGTTTTTACTGGAAATTCATTGCTTAGCCACCACCTGTCTGGCAAGTACCCAAATTCCAGAGTCTCAAAAGGAAAACAGGTCTTCAACATAAGCCATACTATTTGTTCAAAGAGTTTAGGCACAGCAAGACACTTTTAACTGCTTATGTTGCAGAACCTCCTAAAATTCAAGTTACCAGCTGCTAGCCAACTACCAGTCTTGCAAGTATGCCTTCCAAAGCATCAAAGCCAAATCCCATGTGTTAACTTTTCTGCATATCCTAATATTCACAACTTGATTGAAAATGTAAATGAAAAACAACCAAAGCTGTTGCCATAGATGTTGGGGACTAAAATTTAGGTGATCCCTTTCAGTTTTGGAATGTTTGGGAGAATAGAGTGATGCTTCTCTCCTTCTGGGATTTGGTGAGATCACTACTCTATATAAAATAGTTACAGGGAAAATGGTTTAGCAGATTTTTTTCTCAGCTTGATAGACATTGGTTTCATAGTTGATTTTCTAGTTTTATACACTCACTGAGACAATATCACTTGACTTATATTATTGCATTTTTTTCCTCTTATGGGAATAGAAAATCATCTATGTCAATATTATACTTCAATTCATAGCTGCTGTAATACCAAAAACACAATTTTGCCTTCTTCTCCACATCTTCTTAGTAGTTAGGGCTTTCCTCCTCTGAGATCTACAGCTAATGGAATGTGTTTCTATGATAAGATATCACATTGTAACATAAAATTAATTAATGTAATTCTTTCTCCCCCTACACAAACTGTGAGTTTCTCCAAGATTGTGACTATATCCAGACAGAGTACACTACTATTAGCTGTTTAAAAATATTTACTTTGTAATGGGTAAATTCTCTGTATGTATTTGTTTGTACTGAAAGAATGGCTGGTAGAAAAAATAACTATCATTAGAAAAACAATAAATCAGGTCTTGTAAACCAAAGAGGGAGATAAGATAAAATAGACAAGAGACTACATGAACTACTGAATATATTCTGTGTGCTTTTTTGTTTCTTTGTGCATGATTTATTTAAAAAGCTTCTGCTCCCAGATTTTCTTATTTGAAAATGACTATAATCTTTAGATATTCCAGAAACTTTAGAAGTTGATGTTAGGGTAATAGATTGCAAATATGCTTTAAACATTTAAACTGTAAAAATTGAGAGAAAATAAAATGATAATTCTCACAATTTCAAATACAAAGATTATAGTAAAAATGACTTCTAAGTAAATTGTGGCTGGATAAGTGGAGAGCAGAATAATTCTCTCCTTCTCAAATTGGAAGACTGTTCTCTTTCTATCAAGAGCTAGGAAATCTTATATAAGCCCTCCTACAACAGCAGGCATTTACATTCCTACATTCCTTGGTATTTACGAGCAGCTGTAGTTAGCAGAACTGGAGGAGAGTTCTACCTCCTGGAGTTTTAGAATTTGCATAGATATGTGCATAACAAATAGGAACAGAAATAACTAGAACTATGAAATGAACTTGATGAAAACAGTCCCTAAAATTGGTACCTGAATCAATTCCAACCCTAGAAACGAAGCATTTTCTGCATTTACAATGGGAGTCTTCATAGAATGATGTGACCACTTGATAAGACACTTAATTGGATGCCTCAAAACCATGGAAGTGACAGATTAGAAAAAATGGATGAAAATAAAGTTTATATTTCTAAGCATTCCCGGGCTGAAGGCTTTTATTAATACCTAGTATGGAATTTTGGTAATAAATGTTGGAACCCCATTATGATTTTATGTATTTAAATTTACTTACAAATTACTAGGCTTTTTTTTTTTCTTAATGATAATGCTACTACCATCTACCTAAGTCCTCCAGGCTTCCAATTGTTTTTTCCTAACTTTACTGAGATAATAATTGACATATTACACTTTGTATGTTTAAGGTACACAGTTCAATGTATTGCAAAATGATTACCACAGTAAAGTTGACATGTCTGCCACTTCAATGAATTATCTTTTTGTGTGTTGGGGGTGAGAATATTTAAGATCTACTCTCTTAGCAACTTGTAAATATATAATACAGTATTGTTACCTGTAGTCACCATACTACACATTAGATTCCCAGAAAATACTTATTTAATAACTAGAAGTTTGTACCCTTTGACCAACATCTCCCCATTTCCCCCAACCCTTACCACCATTTCACTGTTTCTATGAGTTCAGCTCTTTTAGATTCTACATATAAACGAGACAATTCCTTATTTGTCTTTCTCTGATTATTTCATTAGTATAATTGCCGCAATTCTATCCATGTTGTTGTAAATGACAGGATATCCTTCTTTCTTAGAGCTGAGTAATATTCCAATATCACATTTTCTTTATCTGTTCATCCATAAACTGTTATCTGTTATGCCTTAGCTGTTATGAATGATGTTCCAGTGAACAGAGTGAAGATATTTCTTTAAGATAGTGACTTAATTTCCTCTGGATATATGCAAAGGAGTAGAGTTGCTGGATCATACGGTAGTTGTATTTTTAATTCTTTGAGGAACCTCCATACTGTTTTCCAAAGAAGCTGTGTCAATTTATATTCCCACAATACTCTACAAGGTTTCCCTTTTGTCTACAATCTTGCTGATACTTGTTGTCTTTTGTGTTTTTGATAATAGTCTTCCTAAAAAGGAGTGAGGTGATAACTCCATTTTGGTTTTAATTTACATATTCTTGATGATTAATGTTTGTATGTCTTTGGAAAAATATTTATATAGGTCCTTTGTCCATTTTTTAATTGAATTTGGTAATTTTTCTATTTTTTATGGAACTAATTTTTTTCTAGTTCTATTGACAAATAATTGACATATATTGCTATATAAGTTTAAGACACACAGCATGATGATTTGATATACATATGTTCTGAAATGATTATCATAATGAATTCAGTGAACATCCATCTTCTTGCATAGATACAATGAAAAGGGAAAAAAAGGGAAAATTATCTTTGTGATGAGAACTCACAGAATTTATTTTATTAACACATTTCTTATGCTTTAGCTATCATGCTGCACACTGCATCCTGAATTCTATCTTATTAGTGGACGTTTGTACTTTTTACCTCCTTTCTTCAATTTTATTGTCCTTCTCCCTATGCTTTGCCTCTCGTAATCACAAGTCTGATCTCTTTTTTCTGAGTTTTTTTTTTTTATTTCATCTGTAAATGATATTAACTAGTATTTGTCTTTCTTTATCTGATTTACTTCCCTTAATATAATACTTTCAAGGTTCATCCACAGTATTGTGAATGGTAGAACTTCCTCATTTTTTATGGCTGAATAATATTCTACTGTATGTGTATATATATTTCACAATTTCCTTACCCATTTATCCATCATTGGACATTTAGGTTGTTTCAATGTCTTGGTTATTATAAATGCTGCTTAGCTATGAGGATACAGATACTTTTTTCAAGTTGGTGTTTTGTTTCCTTTAGATATAGTCTCAGAAATAGAATTGGTGGATATTATGAAACTTTTATTTTTAAGTTTTTAATGATCCTCCATACTGTTTTCCATATTGATTCTATCAATACAATCCCACCAACAGTATACAAAATTATCTTTTCTCCACATCTATACTAGCATTAGTTATCTCTTGTCTTATTGATGATGGCCATTATAACTGGTGTAGGTTGGTATTTCACTGTGCTTTTAATTTTCATTTCCCTAATGACTATTGATATTGAGCATCTTTTCTTGTACCTGTTGACCTTTTGTATGTCTTTGGAGAAATGTCTATTCATGTCCTTTGCCTATTTATAAATTTGTTTACTCATTCATTTATTTAACTGTTGAGTTGTATGAGATATAATATTACCCCCTTTCAAGGTATATGCAAATATTTTTTTCTGTTCTGTAAATTGTCGTCTTTACTTTTGTCTTTGCTGTGTAGAAGCTTTTTAGTCTAATGTAGTATCAATTGTTTTCTTTATTGTGTTGCTTCTGTTTTAGATGTCATATAAAAAAAAAATCATTGCCAAGACCCATATCATGGAGCTTTATCCTTATGTTTTCTTCTCAGACCTTTATAATTTCAGGTTTTACATTTAAGTCTTTAATCCATTTTTTTAAAGATTTTTTAAATTTATTTGACAGTGAGAAACACAGTGAGAGAGGGAACACAAGCAGGGGGAGTGAGAGAGGGAGAAGCAGGCTTCCTGCCGAGCAGGGAGCCCGATGCGGGACTCAATCCCGGATCTCCAGTATCATGACGTGAGCCGAAGGCAGTCGCTTGACCAACTGAGCCACCCAGGCGCCCCCTTTAATCCATTTGGAGTTAGTTTTTGTGAGAGGTGTAAGATATGGGTTCAATTCCATTCTTTTTCATGTAAATATACAATTATCCCAGCACCAATTTACTGTAGAGACAGTCCTTTCCCCATTAAGTGTTCTTGGCTCCCTTGTTTTTAAATTTTATTCATCTCTACATATTTAACTTATTTTTTAAATTGTTTTTCTATCAAAAAAACCCCACCAGATATAAACAATGTGTTTTCTTTCACTTAAAGTTTATTTTTTCTCCATTATATTTGAGATAGAGTTATGGTCCCCTCTCCCCGCCCCCCGCCCCCCCCCCCCAGTGACTTGGTCAGTTTTCCTCCTTCTGGTTATTAAAACAACCACCACTTTCCTATGGACATTCCTGGATCCAAGTATTGATATGATACTGTAACATCTTTCTTGGGGGACCTTAGAGAAATAGACTTTCCTATGGACGTTCCTGGATCCAAGTATTGATATGATACTGTAACATCTTTCTTGGGGGACCTTAGAGAAATAGAAATGTAGGCTAGGCCATATCTCCCTTTTGATTACCTTTATTTATTTTTTAAAAGTAGTTTATTCATTCCTGTGTTTAACTAAAATTGTCTACAAATGAGTAGAACCAAAAGGCTTATATATAAAAAAGCAACAACTTTCTGCCAGACTTCTCTTCACCACCCTCTCATTTGAATTTGAGATTTTCTTTTAAGATTTTATTTTATTTATTTGACAGAGAGAAACACAGCCAGAGAGGGAACACAAGCAAGGAGAGTGAGAGAGGGAGAAGCAGACTTCCTGCCGAGCAGGCAGCCCGATGTGGGGCTCGATCCCAGGTCTCCCGAATCATGACCTGAGCCGAAGGCAGTCACTTAACGAACTGAGCCACCCAGGTGCCCCGAATTTGAGATTTTTTAGTTTGTTTTTTGAGATAGCTGAATCTGTATCTCAAAAAATATGATTATAGCACTATTTCTCAAGTTATCGAATTCAAATTTAATCTATTGATTTTGCTATGTTAGATGAGGATTTAAATTACCTATACTCTATTCATTCTCTGTAACTCCTACCTTTTTTACTTTTTAATTATAAGATTTTATTTATTTATTTATTTACTTAAGAGAGAGCAAGCAAGAGAGTGAGAGAGAGCAGGAGTGGGGGAGAGCAAGCAGACTCCCTGCTGAGCAGAGTCCAATGCAGGGCTTGATCCCAGGGCCCTAGGATCATGAACTGAGCTGAAGGCAGATGCTCAACTGACTGAGCCAACCAGACATCCCAAGTTATACATTTTTAAAAATTCACCTATCAATTAGTTTTCTGTAATTAAGTATTTATAATATAGTTTTATCACATCAGCTGTAAACAATGTATTTTTTTAATTGTTACTTAAATTTTTTTTTCCAGTGTTCCAAGATTCATTCCCCATTCCCCACACCCAGTGCTCCATGCAATAGGTGTCCCCAGTACCCACCACCAGGCTCTCCCATCCCCTCACCCCCCTCCCTCCAAGTCCCTCAGTTTGTTTCTGTGTCCAAAGTCTCTCTTGTTTCATTTCTCTCCCTGGTTTACCCTAGTTCCCATTTACTTTCCTTCTCCTAATGTCCTCTAGGTTACCCCTTATGCACCGCAAGTAAG
>PITA01033707.1:0-12419 GCA_004023965.1 Spilogale gracilis | reverse complement strand
CACCTTGGCTCTTTCCACAGTTTGGCGATTGTGGCCATTGCTGCGATGAACATTGGGGTGCATATGGCCCTTCTTTTCACTACATCCGTATCTTTGGGGTAAATGCCCAGTAGTGCGATTGCAGGGTCATAGGGTAGCTCTATCTTTAATTTTTTAAGGAATCTCCACACTGTTTTCCAAAGCGGCTGCACCAGTTTACTCAGACTTTCTAAATCCTTGTTGCCATTTCCATCCTGTTCTCTACATTTTAATACCGCAGTGACCATGTGTACAAGTGTGATCGTGTGTGTGTGTGTGTGTGTGTGTGTGTGTGTGTGTGTGTGAGAGAGAGAGAGACAAGGTCTGGCAGGGAATTTTTAGTTAAAGTAGAGCTGTGTTCCGTCACTAGTAGGATTCTGTATATGAGGACAAATGATAAATTAAAGATTACTGTGTTTGTCAGAAGTATTCTTTGACTCATGATAATCAAATCTCTAGCATTCTGATATACTTCATAATTGAGTTTTATTTCATTTGGTAGAACATCTTCTCTAGAGTCTGAGTAGATTACTGAGGGTTTTTTAATTTACTTTTTGACATCCAAAACCATTAAATAAAGTATTATCCCCATTGTTTGTGCCTTGTGGAACACAAGCCTGCTTGATGGCAGGAGGGTGGGCCAGATGGACTTCTGAGGTCCCTTTCATTTTACAGAACTCATTACTGTCTCATCTCCGACTGCTCCAAAGTTGCTTTCATAAGAAAGCTCATAGTCAAAGCACTGAACAGACCCATTGTTGATACAGAATCCCCTGGATTCTTTACAACAGCAGGACTTTAGATCCTTGAATCTGACCGCAGAGGTGTTTGAGACTTTGGCTTTCATTGTCATTTATGACCTCATGGGAAATCTGAGCTTCTTGTTCCACTGGGATTTTGGACGTCTCTTCTGCCATCAGAGCAGTTATCAGGCAGCGAAGAGGCTTTAGCTCCACCAGAGATAATGCCTTTAAATAGTGTAAAACACAGCAAAGTAATTGCTTTTGTTTTAAGGTCCTTATCTTGGAAGAGAAAACACTGAACAATAAGATTGTGTGGGAAACCATAGCCATATCATGTCACAGTTTCAGCAAAACGAGACTATTTGCATTTGTCACTTTTGCTGAAAAGTGTCTTTATAATGTGTGCGTGGGATTTGCTTTCGCCCTCATTGTAGGAGCTAGCTCTGTAGAGTGAAGGCCCTTGTTTTGAGCCTATTGGCTGGCCTGCCTGTAACCCTAGGCTCCAGTGAGAAAACAACAAAGACAGGTTTTATGTTCTGTGTTAGAGATGATTTAGATTATGCTAAGGAATTTTTATACAGACATTAGTCATAGGAAACAAATTCAGATCCATGAAGGCATAAAGATGATATGTTGGTTTTCTGTCACAAGATGCATGACAAGGAAGAGTTTCAGCACATGAGAAAAAACAAAAACAAAAACCCAGGCAGGGCACCCCTGTTAGCATTGTGCCTTTCCAGCTGGTGATTTCCCTAGTTTCCTCTGAAAAGTTGAAAAATTGTGTTTACTTTAATGCCATTTTGATGTCAAACAGATTCAGATTTCTTGTGCTTCAACTTGTACTACTTGAAAAGAAAATCTCAGGCAGTTGGAATTACAAACCAAAATTCTGTGTCAGCCTCCACATTAATGTTAGGATATTTAATATTTATAATTGCTCACATGTGTGATTGCTAACATTTGCTTTCTCGTTTCCATGTGTCACACCTGGGTCTGTCTATACAGCTTTACTGCCCTGTGAAGTATTATTTTGCCCATTTAGCCATAAGGACACTGAAGCGTAGAACTGGTGAGCCACTGGCTCCAGACCGCACTGATAAGTAGTGGGGCTGGGGTTCAAACTCAAGCATTCCAAATTGGGAGTCCCTTGTTCCCTGAGAAAGGACAGCAAACAACTTGAAGTGCTTTCTGAGTCATCGAAGAAAATTGTAGTCAAGATAATTTTATTGTTTCTTAACCTAACACATTCTGTATTTTTGAATGACAATCCATGTTGGATATCTAAATATAAATCCTCCATTAGCTAGAATATTTATTAACCGGAAGTCCCTATTTCTCTGTCATGTTGAATAAAAGTTGACTTTAGATGTCTCACCTTTTTTTTTTTAAAGATTTTATTTATTTATTTGACAGAGAGAGATCACAAGTAGGCAGAGAGGCAGGCAGAGAGAGAGAAGAGGAAGCAGGCTCCCTGCTGAGCAGAGAGCCCGATACAGGCCTTGATCCCAGGACCCGGAGATCATGACCTGAGCTGAAGGCAGAGGCCCTAACCCACTGAGCCACCCAGACACCCTAGATGTCTCACTTTTGAATTAGGTCCAACAGACACATTCCACTACAGGAGGGTTGCTATTCCAGGGCCATGAAAGCTGTCTTATAGCAGATTCTATGTACTCTTTTTTTCTATCAACAAGCAACAAAAATGTTCTACAAATTGAATGGGTTTCTTTCATTTAAGGTGCTATAGCCTGAATATTTTTATTCCCTCAAAATTCATATGTTGAAACCTAATCCCCAAATTCATGGCGTTTGGAGGTGAGGCTTTTGGGGACGTGATAGGTCGTGAAAGTGGAGCCCTCGTGGATGGGATTAGTGCCCTTATTAGAGAGGCGCCATGGGGTTCCCTTGCCTCTCCTGCTATGTGAGGACACAGCTGTCTGTGAACAATGGAGCTGGCAGAAAAATTAGGATTAATGTGTTGATTGTAGTATACTTCTATTTTCATGTAACAAGTATGTAATTTTGTAATTTTAAATTGGACTATACAGAATTTGGAATTTCTAAATTGGGAACAAATCTCATTTAAAATTTAATATATTTGTCTCTTATTGCCCTTGTTAAATGCTGGAATTGCCAAATAAGATACCGAAGTTCAGTTCTATCAGACATTGCAAGGACCTGGATTTTGAAAGAGAGAGAGAGAGCGAGGGAGGAAGAGGTGAGGGGGAAGAAAAAGAGAGACAGCCACAGCTCATGGACAGAAACTCTACACCTAACTCTAGTTAAACGTGAGAACAGAATGACTTTGTTTGGATTTAGGAGTTGAGAGCAGTTGGGCTCCTGTTGCAGGAGGTGTGGATTGGGAAAGCCTCTGGCTAGAGACTGTAACCCCAAGAGGCAGATGTGGATAGTGTTTTGTAATGCCTGTTATATAATGGAGAGGCCATTATCGTAATGGATTCCTTTTTCTAATAATTAAACTTAGTGAGTTGTGTTTATATGTATGTAAGAAAGAGTACACTGGCTGCCTTTATAACAATGGTCACTTGAAGTTGAGATTTGTATTCAAGAAACTCATTTTATGGGTAATTTTTTAATCTGGGGAATAGATCTGTTTCATGAAATGGTTCTACACTGATTATTTGAGAACAAAAAATGAGGATTTCATCCTTTTCATGTCCTTTGTGCTCCAGTGGTATGTTTTTCGCTTCTCTATGTTCCCCAGTCTTGTTCTTTGAAGTCTTATGATGACATTTAGAACAGAGAGAGGTCAGTGGTCGAATGTGAGGATTTGGGAAGAAGAGAGTGGGTGCTAGAGCTATTAAAGTTTTTGAGCATAAGATGACAATGAAGCCACCCAGCACGTGGTGAGAGAGGAATAAGCAGAAAAGATATGAATAGAAAGTGACAATGAGCTGAACGTATAATATCTCATTTGTAGTTATATTAATTAACTGCTTCTTAGTGACATGAAACTCCCCTGTATGATGGAGCCATAGATAGTTACTATAAGACAATAGTAAGGTTAAAAATACAGCTCCAGTGTTCTCTCTCTGGCCTGGAAAAAAGTTTGGGTAAAGAGAGAATAAATTTCCCCAGTGCATTAGCCAATGGGATCAGTTTATTTCCCTTATATCTTGCCCTCTTGCCCTTTGTGAGTTATAAATGAGTTGAACAAAAAAGAGCAGTACTATTCCACTTTCTGTACATCTTTGAATTAGCTATCAGTGGCTATGTGCTCAGTATGTGGTTGGAGATTGTTTTCTCCTGCCCTCACAAGCCATTTCCTTCTGTAAACTCAGGTTTCTGTGCTGCTAGAGGACATGGCACATCATTCTATTTCCCAGTAATTGGCAGAGAACGATTAAAATGAAAAGCTCAGTGGCAAAGGCAGGACAATTTATCTGTGTCTCACAGACTGATGGCCCATAGCCCTCCTCCCGTGTGCCCTGCAAGGTGGGGCAGTGGTCCTGCCCTGTGCTTTCCCAATGAGGCAAGAGAGCAAGAGTGCGGTAAGTGACTTGTTTTTCCAGAATATGGTGGCGGTTCAGAATCTCTCGAGTCCTGGCCCATTGCTCAGCTCACTGAACCATACAAGTACATCACTTCATCTAGGCTCTTTTATGAGGTTCTTTCCCATTCCTGAGCACATTTTTTATAATGGTTGATGGGCTGTTTGTCGTGATTAAAGCCCCCCAGACGTCTGTACTCTGTAACAACCAGTGTCTATAAGGAGCTAGTTCCACAACTTGTGACATTCTTTTCTGCCAAATGTCATAAAGAAACTACTGGTTTCCGAAATTAAATAGCTTTGTTTCTCCATGGCTGGAGCTCAAATTGTCGAAGAGGGTTATGTAAAGAAGAGTAATCTCTCAAAGTAATCCCTCACGGGTGACTTCAGCCTTCAGAAGAGAAAAGGGAGTTAGGGATTGGGTCTGATAGCAACTGCTTGGAAGGGAGTGTTTCTCCTTGTTCCTGTCCTGCCGTGGCTCATGCTGAAGCAGGCTGCACTCCCAGCTGATCCGTACCAGGTATGTCCTGATATCTTCTCTGTTTCCGAAGCAACCACATGGCAACTCCAGATATTAATTAGAAATGTCTAGCTGCATTATTTTCCCAGTCTACTGTCACCCCTATGGACTTCTCTTCCCTCTGACTCATACTGTCATTGCTGCTGTCCGGTAGGAAGAAGGCACAGAACTGTGTGTCTGAACGAACAAGTTGATCACCAAGTCAGATGGTGCGCAGCCCACGTCCAACAGCGCTGATGTGCTCATGGCAACAGACCCCGCCCACTGGTGACGTGTAACATGTCAGGCAAACGCTGCTTTTTAAAAAGCGTTTTTTGGGGGGCGCCTGGGTGGTTCAGTTGGTTAAGCGACTGCCTTCAGCTCAGGTCATGATCCTGGAGACCCGGGATCGAGTCCCACATCAGGCTCCCTGTTCAGCGGGAAGCGTGCTTCTCCCTCTCTCACTCCCCTCTCACTTGTGTTCCCTCTCTCACTGTGTTTCTCTCTGTCAAATAAATAAATAAAATTTTTAAAAAAAGTGTTTTTTTAGAATTATTTTTTGTGTAAGTTATAAAAATGTTACCAGTTAAAGTCATCTTCATTGTGAGGTAGGAATCTTTAGACAAATCTTTGGCGCTCTTCTTTATTAAACCCCGCCTGTATAAACTGAACTTAGCAACCATTCCGTTATGCCCATTTCTCTCTGCCCTGGGCCAGATCTCTGCTTCTCTCCTGCATCCTGGCTTAACACGAAAGGGTGCTAGTGCTTTGCTCTTGTTTAGAACACAGAAGGTAACAGGGATGAAAGAGCTGGTGGTACAGGAGAAGTAAACCAGAGAGGAATGGGAAGATGATGCTTTTTGTTCTTCAAGGTTTCCCTCAGAAATCTTCTTACCCTGTGAAGTCTTCTCCGGCCACATAATTCAGAATCAATGCCCTTTCCCTCCATGGACTGTATTTTAGCTCCTCCATGGTCCTCAGGGCATTCACTGGTAGGTCCGAGATAGCTGTGTTAACCTCTGTTCTCTGACTACATGATAGGCTCTTGTGAGTCTTAATGAGCATAGCTAACACTTTCGGGGCCTGCCCTAGTGACCGGGGCTCAACAGCATGATCTCATTTGCTCTTTTCCTAGTGGGCATTAGGAGGAGAGTCTATGCATTCTTGCATTTTAGATAAAGTGAAGAGATGGTAAATAATTTGCTCTCGGCAGATCGTATTTCCTAAGTGTTGGGATTGAGTTTGACAACCCCAGACCCGCTGTGGTCAGTGCATAGCTTCTGCCCTGCTGTTGCCGCTTGGCCATTGATTGGTTAATAAATGTTGAGGGAGTAGAATTCTTGGCATTTAGCTGAACCATTTCACCCCCTGCCCTGAGTTGTCATGTTAGTCTTTTAGCAAGACTGTGAATGTGGCTTTTCCCTGGTTATCCTTGACTGTCGGTTCAAATCTCTCTCTTGCCGTCAGCTCCAGCCACATTTTCCTTCTTTTTGTCCACTTAATGGGCCCCACTGTGTCTGTCACACAGGTAAGGTATACGTGCTGATCTCTCTGGAATCCTCCCCTTGTCCCCTGACTCTGTTCTTCTTTAGAACTTAGTCAAAACGTCCTCAGAATATCCTCCAACCAGAGCTCCCAGTTACATGCTCTCACAGTAACGTGTACCTTTTCTTTTTCAAAAGTTATTATAGTTCTGTGTTGTATCAGGGCCCTTGGTTGGATTTGCTCATCACTGTACCATCACCACCTATCACAGGGAAGATACTGAAGTTAAAAAAAAAGTATTTAAGTTGTTCACTTTTCCACTTGCATCTCACCTGTTGCAAAATTTCCACTTCCTTTTCCTCTCTTTGCACCATAGTGCATGTCTGTTGGGAACCATTTTTGAGGCATTTCAAAACAAATATCACCTAAATGAGAGATCTTCAACACTTGATGGATATCAAGGCCATCAAGGGAGTTATTTTTTTTTAAAGATTTATTTATTTATTTATTTATTTGACAGAGATAGAGAGATCACAAGTAGGCAGAGAGGCAGGCAGAGAGAGAGGAAGAAGCAGGCTCTCTGCTGATCGGAGAGCCCAACGTGGGCCTCGATCCCAGGACCCTGAGATCATGACCTGAGCCAAAGGCAGAGGCTTTAACCCACTGAGCCACCCAGGCACCCACCAAGGGAGCTTTTAAAAATTTTGATGCCTGGGGCCTACTCCTGACCAATTGAGTTGGAATCCGTTTGGGTGAGGTCCCAGGTATAGGCATTTTTATTCCCTTCAGGGCTTTTAAAATGCAACAAGGATTGAGAGATACTGATTTGAAAGGTGATTGCGCACCATAGGGGCTCTATATAGAAATGCTCTTTGCCAAACAGGTGTGTGCATTTCATAAATGTAGACAAGTTACGTGCAGCAGGAGGTGAAGTTGTGTGACTTAAGGGACTCTTACAAACTCCTGCAAGTGATGGTAAGACACCAAAATCTTTATGAGACACCAGGATTTCTGCTTAGTTTCATTTTTAATGAAACCTATTGAACTTCTGAATCATTTGATTTGCCTCTTGTTTTGTCCCAGGCAGATTTTTGCAAGCAGTTTCAGTACACTCTGTAGGAGGACTATCCATGTGTGCGTTTCAGATATTGTAGCTCTTCAAAGTTGCAAGTCAACCTTCTTTTCCAGTTGGAGTCACTTGACTAAAAGTGTCTTTCTGTTTCAGAAAGAAAATACACAAGTGGTGAAGTATAAATATTCATATCTGGCTCACTCTGCATTTCATATTCAACTACCTACTTAACCTTTGCCTGTCCAACTTCATTTACCTTTGGCAAAATGTGATCTGCAGGTGTTTCTTTTTTAGAAGTAAAGATTTTTAAAGGCTTTCAGTAATGGCAAAAAGCCTGCTAAAAGCTGTTCTTATTTTAATATAATAAATCATAAATGTATAAAGTGGATCCCTGGAAGTATGCATTATGAAATTTAAGTGTGTTGGGAGGTACATATTTGAAGAGTCTAATGCATCAATACTTTGCTGGTGGAAATCACAATTAAAGAGTTTAAATAGGAGAATTTGGCTTGGGATAGGGTTTCTTAAGCATTTGAGTGAATGATTGCGTGGCTTTCAGCGAGAAGAAGCAATGTGGTTTGCCTGTAAGCTTTTAATGTACACATAGAAAATGTACTCCCAAGTCAGATGTATCATTGCCTCAAGATTTCCCCATATCTAGAAAGTAGTTGATCCTGCTTTGTACTGATTATTTCCTTAAAGTGAGCCATGTGGCTTGCAGTAAAAATTCTGAGAAGGGAGAGGGGAGAGTTCCTTTGTTTGCAGTGAGTTTCTTATAGAGTTCAATGGGGGAAAAATCATTTTCTGCAAGTACGGATTTCAGGCCTTTTCCTATCATTGAATTTGTAAAAAGGGCCTATTCTACTAGAATATGATCCACAAAAAAATTTTTTTAAAGATTTTATTTATTTACTTGACAGAGAGAGAGATCACAAGTAGGCAGAGAGGAGGAAGCAGAAAGAGCTGAGCAGAGAGCCCCATGCGGTCCTCAATTCCAGGACCCTGAGATCATGACCTGAGCTGAAGGCAGAGGCTTTAACCCGCTGAGCCACCCAGGCGCCCATAAGCCACAAAATTTGATGAAAAAAAAATTCCCGTTGTAGGATAGAAGTTGACAAGTAGCTGAAAAATAATTCACGGGACAAGTGTAGACAAATCTATGGGAGGCTTGAACAGATTTAGGATTTCTGTAATACTGTTGTTTTGAACAGTGCTTCTGTGATTATAGAGGCTGGAATTCCGTGTGTGTCTTTGCATTATCCCTTAAAGAAGTGATAGCTACCTCTCTGTCTATCTTATATCTCTGTATGTCTTGATACCTGCTGGTAGTGGGTGCTCAGTAAATGGTACTTGAATCTGAAGATACAGAGAACTAAGGTGAACATACATCCAAGAAAGTTGTCCTAGAGGGTTACAATTTACGTCCGTTGTTCTGGGTAACTATTCACGGCCCCTTCCAAAAACATCCTGGTGAATCGCTCATTTATATAGTCACTTCCCTTAGAAGCAGTAAGTCTTGCCTCGTGGTGGACTTGATTAACTGAGATGAAGCTGATTGGATAGATCTTGAAATCCGAAAATGATGCTTAATTTGGACTAACATGTTATCCTCATGTCTGAGGTTGTCCATGGATTCCCAGCTGCTGAGAAGTGATAAATGAATTTGTCCTGTAACCAGCAGGTGTCTGCAGGGGTGGGTCAGGACCAGAGGTATTTAACAGCTCCATTAATGACCTAGAAGAGCTGTGATAAGCGGCTTGCTAATGAAAGCTGCAGATGATACTAAATTTGAAAGTGTTGGAAGCAACAACTGAAGCATGGATAAAAAAGGATCCAAGCCAGGCAGGGACCAGAACATAAAAGTCCATTTAAGGTGACTTTGTAAAGCAATTTTATACAATATCAGGTGTCCATAAGACCAAAGTGAGGCAGAGCACAGAGGTGACTTATGTCATTGAAAAGTCTGTGGCCACAATTCCCTTTGTCTCTAAGTCAGAGAGAGAATACTGGTCAGACATAGGATTAGTGTAAAAATAACTGGATTCAAATTCTAGGCCTTTCATACATTAGCAAGTTTTGAGCGACTTTCTGCATCTCTGGATTCTTAGTTCCTTTTGTAAATGTTAAAATAATTATGTATCTGACAGTTTGGGACACACATGTAGCTCTGGACGGATTGGTTGAATCAAGTTTTAAGAGCAGTATCATAGCACAAAAATTGTTCTTTCTTCTATATCAAGAGTCCACAAGTCTCCAGTAGCTATATAGATGGGCTTCAAAGGATCCACAAAGCCTCTGAGGTAATATACCACATATCTGTTACGTACCTGTGAGTGTGGCTAGGCGTTTTTCTGGGGAAAGTATCCTTAGGTTTCATCCTGTATTTATGGTGCTGACATCTAGAAACACACAAGAGCCTTGGCGCTGGCCTGTGAACTTCTTGCAAATTCCTTTTCAGTCCTCTGGCCACACCTGGCACGTTCTCGACCTTCAGCGGGCCGGAGAGACATGCAGCTCCAGGCTCGGGCAAGTGCTGTCTCTCTTGTGACCCCCTAGATAGTTTCATGGATGAAAACATGCCAGCTCCTTGGAAAGAGCTAAAGTGCTACCCTGTCTTCAGAAGGTCCCCTGCATCACTGTGCCTTGTTTCGTTATCCTCATTACACAATACCAGCTCTTGTGTGAGACCTTCCTGTTTATGATTTCATTCGCTTGTGTGCTGCCAGCCATTAAACTACAAGCTCCTTGAGAATAGTGTCTTGGATTTTCTCGCTGCCATATGCCTGAGACCTAAAACTGATCCAGAATAGGGGCTCAGTGGTTATTTGTGGCCAGGGAGAAATGAAGAAACCTACTTTATTTCACATGGGACCTGGCACATAGTATATGTTAAATGATTTAATGGCTACAAGAATGAATAAATACTACTCACTGAGGGCTGTCTGGATGGTTCACTTGGTTATGTGTCTGACTTCGGCTCAGGTCATGATCCCAGAGTCCTGGGATCCAGCTCTGGGTTGGGCTCCCCTCTCAGCAGGGAGTTTGCTTGATCCCACTGCCCCTCCACCTCCTCATGTGCACTCTCTCTTTCAAATAAATAAAATCTTAAAAAACAAAACAAACTAATCCTCACTGAGATTGTAAACATGTAGAGGGAAGGATGACATCTGAGCAATGACAAAATTCACTCCCCTCTTCTTTGGCACAATAGAGTTTTTGCTCTCTAGCCTTCAAAACCTTTTATGTTATCAAGTCCTTTAGTAGATCTGGGTGGTGCTTTTAATTCTAAAAAGAAGATTCCCAGGCACATTCTTCTGTTGCAGGAATGGACTGAGCTATTCATTGATTCATTTCTTGGATATACACGGGAATTTTGGTTCAACTGCCGACAAGATGAACTCTTAGCATATTGAACTGCTATCCAGAATTCATTTTTGAGGAGAGGTTCCAATAACACTATTTTGTGCCTCCTTTTATTCAGCAGGAGTAGAAGTTTCCAGAAATAAAGCCTAAATGGACTGGCATTTTTATCACTGGGGTTTCTGTTGAACTACTCGGCAATCAAACTACATCCTTCAGAATCAGAAAGCAATTCCTTAGATACTTCTCCACACAGGAATCAACCCCTTCTGATTGTGGAAAAGGAATTTTCCTTATGTCTGAAGCCTATCCTCCTGTTCTTATTTGGTTGATTGATATCTCACATTGGATTTTCTCTGTCAAGCGTTAAAAGTGACCATTTTCCCTGAAAGCCTATCAACCTTGGATAGCAAGTTGCAGAATAAAAGAAAATACATGACTTTGATGTGTAAGCATCAGCTATCGAGCCAAATCTACCAATATCTAAGATTCATTAATTAACAGATACATTTGCTTTGACCTAATCTCTCCCTTAGTGTAGTTTTTAAAAAGTAAGGATTCTGGTTGCTTAGACCTCTTCCCACAGGAGCATGTGTTAATGGACCAGGTTTCTTGAAACTCTTGGGAGATACCTGTGTACTTTGTGGGACAAAAAACCCAATTTCATAAACTAATATCCCTTATTAAGTGGGCTTAGAGCCAAAATCCTAAACTGAGGCAGATTGCATTTGTTTACTGATTACCCTCTCTTCATATAAGCCATTAAGCAGAACTGGAACTTCAGCAATATCCTGTAGATGCCATAAGTACTGGAAAATCTTTTTCCTAAAAATCCAGATTCATTTCTAGACTCTTATAATTTTTACTGCATAATTAACAATTTACTGCGTAATGTCTGACACTGTCATCCTCTTGACAGAATCTAACTTGGAGCATCTGGTGTTATTTAGCCGAGAGCCTAGTTCTATTCTCCCAGTACAAAAGGGTTCTGATTAATTAATCATTGCCCAACCTGAATAATACATTAAAGATAAACTTCAATGCTTAGTAAAAAAACAAAGGGGAAAGTTTTCTTATGTTCTAGACGATAGGGTTTCCTATTAATACAAAGGTAAAAATGAGTATGGTTTAGCATTTACTCACCCCTGTTTTTTTTTTTTTATTGTTACTAAAATTTTTTTTTCCAGTGTTCCAAGATTCATTCCTCATTCCCCACACCCAGTGCTCCACGCTTTAGGTGTCCCCAGTACCCACCACCAGGCTCTTCCATCCCTCCACCCCCTCCCTCCAAGTCCCTCAGTTTGTTTCTGTGTCCAAAGTCTCTGTTGTTTCGTTTCCCTCCCTAGATTACCCTAGTTCCCATTTACTTTCCTTCTCCCACTGTCCTCCAGTTTGCCCCTCATGCACTGCAAGTAAGTGAAACCATGTGATACTTGACTTTCTCTTCTTGGCTTATTTCACTCAGCATAATCTCTTCCAGTCCGGTCCATGTTGCTACAAAAGTTGGGTATTCATCCTTTCTGATGGAGGCATAGTATTCCATTGTATATATGTACCACATCTTCTTTATCCATTCATCTGTTGATGGGCACCTTGGCTCTTTCCACAGTTTGGCGATTGTGGCCATTGCTGCGATGAACATTGGGGTGCATATGGCCCCTCTTTTCACTACTTCCGTATCTTTGGGGTAAATGCCCAGTAGTGCAATTGCAGGGTCATAGGGTAGCTCTA
>PITA01033706.1:0-12380 GCA_004023965.1 Spilogale gracilis | reverse complement strand
TTATTCAGGTCCACAGGGTGTTCGCCAACGGGCTGGCCTCCCAGGAGGGAACTATTCAGAAGGGCAATGAGGTTCTGTCCATCAACGGCAAGTCCCTGAAAGGGGCCACACACAGCGATGCCCTGGCCATCCTCCGCCAAGCTCGGGACCCCAAGCAAGCTGTGATTGTCACCCGGAAGCCAGCTCTGGAGGTCACGCCCGACCCGAACTCCTCCACGGATTCTGTGACCTCAGCCTCTGTGGCCAGCGACGTTTCCGTAGATTCCAGTAAGTGCCCCTGAGCTTGGGAGAGGCGCTGGGGGCCCTACCGCCTTTGGCCACGTGGGGCCGGGGCTGCTGGGACTGCTCCGTCACGCGCGGCCTGCCCGGCTCGCTGCTGGGGACGCGCATCTGTGTTCATACGGGCACGGGAGCAAGCCCAGCGGCAGCCTTCCCCAGCTCGCGTGCTGCCCTGGACAGCAGGGCATCCCTGACCACGTCCCCGCGTTTCTCCTGCAGCAGAGGCTGCGGTGCACACGGTGACCCTGGAGAAGACCTCCGCGGGGCTGGGCTTCAGCCTGGAAGGCGGGAAGGGCTCCCTGCTCGGGGACAAGCCTCTCACCGTGAACAGGATTTTCAAAGGTGTGGTGTGCATCTGTGTCTCTGTGCTCTCTCCAGTTGGGGGTGTCGGGCCAGGCCCCCACGAGGCTTCAGCACCTTTGGGGCCACGTTGGTTTCCCATAACCCTGTGCCCACCTGGAGGCAGGCAGGGCACTTAGCGACTCGATTCTGCTCTTTGTACCTTTTCTCCTCGATCGGGACATCCTCTTACCCCTTCTCAAAGTCGCTGGGTCCTAAGTGACCGAGCCCTGGGCTTGGTTCAGCTGGGCCGGGCCGGGACTAGGGTGAGGCCGGGGAGGCACGGCCCGGGACGCAGCCCCAAGGGGGTCCCCGAACCTGCAGTAGCCAATCTCAAGGTGCCAGGTCTAAAAATTAAAATCCATAATGAACAAAATACCCAAGTTTAAAATAAGGACAGGGTCTTTCCACTCGGATACACCCAACCTCTCTCGCCTCCCCGGATCCTGGACCCATCAGCTCCTGTTTTTATTCAGAACGTTGACATTTTGTTCATCACAGGTTGAGGTGCAAGCTGGCCAAAAGTGGGGGTCACTCGGGCCTTCCTGTGAATGTCGTGAGTGGCCCAGAGCTCTCTGGGGCGGGGAGCTGGGGACAGAGCCCCCGGCAGGAGTCGAGGGACCCGGGCCACGCCAGCTCAACTGCTCACTTGCTGGAGGCCCCGGTCCACACCGAGCTGCGGGGCCGTCTGAGCCGGGGTGCTCGGAGGCTCCCCGGGGGTGGGGGGGCGTCCCCAGGAACCCATGTTCACTCCAACTCTGGGAAAGATGTGTTTAGCTTTTGAAGGTGCACCACCTGAAAGGCACAAGGCTCTGAAATACTTGAGCAATCTTTTTTAATTCTCATCACTATTAGCTTTTAGTCATTATTTCTCACTTGGCAAACGGATGGGAAATCCTCTTTCAACAGAAACAATAAAGTAACACTCTTTTGAAAGAGCGGGCGCCATGCACGGCTATGTCCTCCCCACACGGATGCGGGGCTCTTCTCCAGGTGGCTCAGAGGCGGTGAAGGTCCACCAGCCCCTCCCGACACCGCCCAGTGCCCGCTCCTGAGGGGAGCGACCGCATGGGGACCGAGGGTGGGCCGGTGTCCATGGAGGCTGGGAGCAGAGCCGTTCCCCAGCGGCCTCCCGGACCCATGACGTCTCCTCAGCCCGCCTCGGGGCTCGGGGCTGCCCAGGACCTCCCTTCCCTGGGGACACACAGCCTACACCCTTCCCAAGGAGCTAGAGCCTGGCATGCGTGCCTACCTCGAGGTTACCGGCTGATGAGACGCCCCATTTCAGAGCCGGCGCCAGGCTCCTGAGGGGTGGGCCCCGTTCCCTCCCGAGCTGTCCCGGCTCTTCGGAGGCTGAGGCGAGGAGGTAAGCTTCCTTGCTGCCCCGTCACCTGTACAACCCTGTATCTTCCTCCTCCTCTCAGGGGCCGCCTCGGAGCAGAGCGAGACAATCCAGCCAGGAGACGAGATCTTACACGTGGCTGGAACGGCCATGCAGGGCCTCACGCGGTTTGAAGCCTGGAACATCATTAAGACGTTGCCTGATGGACCTGTCCCAATGGTCATCAGGAGGAAGAGCCCGCAGGCCAAGGGGACCACAGCAGCCGGGGACCCATAGGCAGAGCCAGTGACACAGAGCCTCTCAGGAGCACCGATTCTCAGGGTCGCTGAATCGGACGGGGCAGGGCAGCGACATGCTCGCTGGTGGCTGCTGGCTGCTGGCCTGGGGCAGCCCTGCCGGGACGCCACCCAGCGAGAGGGCCGTCCCGCCAGGAAGGGCAGCGTCGCACCGGGTAGCCCAATGTATAGAGAGCGTAATTAAAATACCGTGGTGCTATCAATAAAACGGCTATGTTACAGTTCGCTGTGAAAGCCATGTCCTGCTTCGCGGGTTTTTCAAGCGTGAGAGCCTGGTCATGATTCATGCCCCAGACAGCACTTGCTTTCTCCGAGGCGGCCATGTGGGGACAGGCCGCGCTGTGCCCCCCGGCGTCTGCCCGAGCATTCGGCGGCAGGGGCTCCGTCGCCCACACCGGCGGCCGCTGATGTTGGCTGTGGGCTGGGACCCGAGCCTGGGCCATCGGCCGACACTCACAGTGGGCCTCACCCTGGGGCCCGGGCTCCCTCAGGACACGCGGCCGGGTGCAAGCGTGCGAGCCAGGTGGCGGATCCTGATCCGTGACCCTGCGTCGGAGCCCCACAGCGTCTCCTGCTGGACCCTATCTGGGGGAGCTGGCCCAGGGCAGGGCGAAGGGAGCGGTTGCTGGGCTATTTTGGGAGAAAACAGCATCTACCACACAGATCACTTGCAAAGCTGGTTTTGGTTGGGTGGGAGACATGATCCGAGGCCTCCGGTGGCACCAGGTGGGGGGCAAGGGCGCCACGAGGGAGCACAGGGGAAGCTCAGGGTGTGGGCCGGTGAGCAGAGAGCAAGGACGAGCGCACGGACGAGGGTAAACTGAAAATCGCTACTATTTACCTACCGTGCACAGAGCACCGGGCCGGCGTCCAGCGGACAGTCTTTACCAACTACAGGAAGCAGAGACTGTTTCCTGGCGGTGAACTCACAGAAAACCCAGGGGGCCCTCCTCACGCCAGTGCCGCGTGTGACGTCCTTGCAGCGGGCGGCAGCTCCCCGATCCCTTCATCCCGGAGGCAGCCGGCTTACAGCAGTCACGTCCTGCCTGCTGCCCGGTGCGGCCCCTTCTGATCTCGGTCCCACCCCACACGGAGGCAAGGAGACACCAAGTGGGCCGGTTCTTCGGGTTTAACAGACATTGAAGATCGCCGCCATCCAGCGCAGGAAGGGGTGACTCAGTTCCGTAGGCACGCCTGGGACCCCAGCTGTGCCTGTGCGAAGAGGCACACCTGGGCCCCAGCACCTCGCAGCGACCAGCGGGCACCTGCTGGGCCAGCAGCCAGGGCAGGCGGGCCAGCCCACGGAGGGAGAAGACGCCCTTCCGTCAGGACTGGGAGCTGGGGACCCACATGGACACAGGGCTGGCCACGGGCCAGGGACACACAGAGGGCGTCTTCTAAGTCTGGGCAGGCTCGTCTTAGGACTAAGGCACAGCTGGGGTGAGCCCGTGGCCTCCCTGTCCCTCCTCCTGCTCCACAAGGTCGCCCCTCCCCATGCATGACGACCCCACTGCTCGTGGTCTCCACGCTGGGTACGGGGGCTGGGTCTTTATTCCGGGAGCCAGCAGGGTCTCAACACAAGAGCCCAGCCATCCGAAGTCACCGTGCTGGGACTGATGTGGGAGTCTGGCTGTCCCTGGCCAACGTCTTCCGAGCAGAAAGGAGGCAGAAAACAGCATCTCAGCGAACGGTTTCCAGCCCCCCGAACACCGCAAGCACCACAGCTCCCCGTCGGGACCCACTCACCCCCCACAGGCACGGACCCTCCGCAGGTTCTGTGCTTTGAGCCACGTCTAACCAGTCCCTGCGTCATCTTGTCGGCATGGACACGTACGCAGCAGGCGGCCTGGGGACTGCTATTCTGTCCCCAGTTGTCCTAGCCAGACAGGACGTGGAACACAGGCGGCTAAAGGCACTGTTCAGGGACAGAAGTCGGAGTGAGTGGTGGGCATGGGAACAGGTGTGCTTCCGGACTCCCAGTCCAGCGCAGCTTGCCCCGACGGGCCCCATGACCCGAGGGAGGTGCGCGGGGGGGCCTGGCCTTCCGTCCCGCTAGACCCGGAGGCAGGGCTGGCTTCTAGAGCCTCCTGGCCTCATGCCCGGCACGGTAGGACCTGCTACGTACTTCCCAAGGGAAGGAAATCTAAATACATCAGAGTCTGATGGAGGTTTCTGCATAAGTCAGCAGGACGACCCAATGATAGGACTATGGGATCTGTAGTCACATCACAGCCCGCAAGATCTGATGGAGGTTTCTGGATAAGTCAGCAGGACGACCCAATAATAGGACTGTGGGATCTGTAGTCACATCACAGCCCGCATCTGATGGAGGTTTCTGGATAAGTCAGCAGGACGACCCCAATGATAGGACTATGGGATCTGTAGTCACATCACAGCCCTCAAGAAGGGGGCTTTCTACCCCGACACGGCACTTTTCTGTTTCAAAGCTTGCTTGCACACTGGCGAATCTGCAGACACCCCAGGGCTCGAGGTGGGGACGTGAACTCCTATGCACAAGTAGGGGGCTGTCTTCCACTCGGGGGGCTCTGGGCATTTCCTGCAGACCTTCGTCACTGCATCACGAGGACACTGGGGTCAGACACAGGGGTGTCGCTCACCCGCAGGCAGGGGACCTCGGGTGGGTGCCGAGACCCCTTCCAGGTGGAGAGGCCATAGTCCCCTGTTCCGACGACCCACACGGTGGGCCAGGCTGGTGCGGGCCCGTGCGGTCCTAGAGCAGAGCGCAGAGCGGAGACTCCAGCCAGAGCCGCTGGAGGGGCCCTGCCCTCCCATCCTTCATGCTGACAGCATGTGGCCTGGGTGGGGGGACTCCAGCCGGGGCTGCAGAGTGGGCTTGGGGGCCGCTGCAGGCCGCCTGGGTTCCCTGGGGATGTGGGAGTTAACTCAGCGGGAGGATGGAAACCACCAACACAGACGGAAGCTACGACCAAAAGAGGTGTCTGGTGTATTTTCAATGCTTAACTCACTTGTTAAAAGTGTATTTTCCAAGCTGTTATCTTTTTAAGGGGGGAAATCCGGTGCTGTGTTGTCAGGTCGGGGCGTGCTGGGTGCCAACAAGGCAGCGGAGCCTGGGTTCCGGAGTTAGGGGGTCCCTTCCGACCGACGGGGCCCGCGGTCTCTGGTGCTGGCCGGCACACACAGGCTCGGACCAGCGCGCATCCCCCGGCCGGAGGGGTGCCGACAACCAGCAGACATGGCCCAGGGGGAGTCCCTGAAGCCAGCGCCAACGGGGCAGGAGGAGCAGGGCAGCGGGGGCTACTCCGGCCAGCTTCTCCGAGACGAGCTGTCCCCAAGCGGCTCCCAAAGGGTGAAAAGTGGTGCTCGGAGCTCTCCAGTACCCCGACACCGGGAGCTCTGCCATGAGTCATGGGAGTCCTCGGCCAGCAGGTGCCAACGTCCGCCTACAAGGTCTTCACGGCCTTCTCCAGGTTGGCATAGAACCCGGCCATGCTGCGGGGGAAGAAGGAGTCCACGACGCTCCGCGGGAGGTAGCCGCTGAGGTCGGTCTGGAAGAATGTGACCAGGTGGGTCTTGTCGGGCTCCCTAGGGCAATGGGCAGAGCCGTGTCACGAGTCTGGAGCAGGGCATGGGAGCTGTGCCCCAAGGATGCTGAGGACCACCCGCCCTGGAGACAAGGCTGTGACAGTGAGGTTCGTCATCGGGAACCCCACTCAGCTCGGCACCTGCCCATCATGGAGCCCAAGGGCCCAGACCCCCTAAAACGGCGGCCTCCTCCCAGTCGCACGGACAGGGCAACTGAGGCCTGGAGAGGGCGGGGTGGCCCGCTGAGCGACGCAAGCCCGCGTGGGCTGCTCTGGGCTGTGGCTCTTCTACTCTGTGCTGGGTATCAGTGCCAGGCGCCGGGACACCAACATTCTCAAAAGTGGGAATGAGAAATGAGGAGGTGGGACAGAACCGTCCCTGAGCTCAGTTCTGGGCTGACTGATGGCTTTGCCTTTAGCACTTCTGGCCCATTCCCCACTGACGGGAGGTGAGCCCTGGGTGGGACGACAGCCACCCCTCACCCGCTGCAGGCTGGGGGACAGAGGTCAGAGAGCACAGAAGGGAGGACCTGGCCCTCTCAGCCCGCACTGCCAGCCTCTGACCGGAGAGCTCCCTTGACCTGAGCTCGTTCTTTCATCTGATAAATGGGACCGCGACATTCGCCCAGCCCGGCTTACAGGGCTGGAGGGGAGCCCCACAGAACCAGGAAGAACAAGGCCTCCCACAACGCCTTCCCCCAGGCCCAGCGCTTGGACACCGTCACTGACGTGTTCACAACAGGGCTCCAGAAGGTCGAGGCCCGCGGGAACACAGGGCACCTTTATCAGCGCAAACCGCAATTAACGCGCCCGCTGCCCAGAAGGGTCTGGGCCTGTCACTCGACCCCGAGGTCATCCTTACCCCGGCAGAGGCTCACAGAAGCAGCCGCACGGGTGGTTGAACCCCCTCACGTAACCAGGCTTCGGGGGGCATAACGGGTGCTCCACGTTGACAGCTGAGGACGGAGTGGAATGGGGAGTGAGCCCCGGCCTCAGCCCTCGTGCCTGCAGACCCCACCACGTGCAGCCCGGGACCCACCCCTGAGCACCTGCCCCGCCCAGCCTTACACTCACACACGCACGCAGGCTCACACCCGTGCACGCACGCGCCCATGGTCACGGCTTCCCACACCTGCCGGCATCTCAGAGAGAACACTCCAGAAGGGGGCAGGAGGGAGGCACCCATCTATCCCACCCACCAGCTGTCCCCACGTGGAAGGTCCGGACGAATGGCCTGGGCTGCGGCTTTCGGGAGGCAGTGGGACACGCACAGGGGAGGAGGGGACAGGGCGACAACCCCCCGCACGACAGCGAGGACCATGAGCCTCAGCGGGAACGACAGGAGTGCTGGCCCCGTCTGCGACATCAACATACAGTGAGGGGCCTGGGTGCTCCCTGTCCGTGTCCCCCACGGCATGCGGTCCCCCTGCACCTGCTGAGGCCAGATGCACGCAGAACAGGGACCCGGGGTGTGGGTGCCCCGGCAGCAGCCCGGCTGTCACTCACCGTTGGAACTGAGGGTCCCATCCTCGTACTTCTTGACGAGCACCAAGTCTATGAAGTCTCTGGGGGAGATGAGCTTCATGGCGGCTGAGGGGCTGGCGGTCCTGCTCACGCACAGCGTCTGTCAAAGCAGAGGTGTCCGGCTCTGGCGGGTCCCCCTGCCCCTGCCCACACCTGGCGTCTGGGAAACCAGGGCTCCGGGGGGTCTGGTCCTCAGAGCAAGGGCCTCCTTCAGTGCTGTGCCCGGGCGGCCCTGGAGGGAGCACCCCGCGACCTTCACCCCGATCTCGGACTACGCCGCCAGTGCACCCTCCCGCTTTGAAGGCAAGGTCACCCCACCCCCGCCCTCCGCCAGCGTGGCTGCTGCCCTCTCAGGGTCACCGCGGAGACAGCAGGTCAGGTGTGGGGGGGCAGAGCTCTCAGGGGTGCGGCGCAGGAAGAAGGGAGTGCACTCTAAGGGACTCGGGCACGGAGACACCTCTGCCCCAGGGTCTGAGCCTTCAGGTGGGCGCACAATCCCTGGGGGAACCATTTCCAGATGCCGCGGCCTCCCTGTGTCCCTCCCGGAAACAGCAGCCTGAGGACAGGCTCTCCGTTTCCACTGGACGTGCGCAGCACACCCTGCCCCTCTGGAGTCCTCCTAGCGGGCCGGTCCCCGGGGACCACGTCTCCCAGGGCGCCAGCGGACACGCCAGGATGCTGACTCCAACAGTCGAGCACGGCACGGCACGCCGCAGTAAGAATCCCATGTTCTCCCCTCTTATTCTTTTTAAAGACTAAAGCTTGCGGTGAGAAACAAGGCAGTTTTGACATTCCCGAATTCTCCTATTTGGTAGCAGGATGGCAAAAGTAATATGTATCTATGTTTTTTATTAACAGATGGCTTCTCATCCTGATTCCTGCAGCAGGATCCCTCACTTCTGAAGGACCGTGCACTGTCTTGGTAAGAAATGCCCAAGGCGGCAAAGTGCGGTGAATTCACAAGCACGCACATGGCTCTGGTCTCGTCCATCCGCGGTCCCCTGCCATCTACGTGACCAACTTGGAATTCGAGTATTTGGGATTTCTCAAAATCAAGCTGATAAAGTCCAGTCTGCGAGGCAGGGCTCCTGCTCTGCATCCTCGCTGCCTCCCTGACGGGCGAGGAGGAACCACAGGTTGGCTGCTACTCCCCTTCTCCGAAACCCGAGCTCACGAGCAGCCGGGGTCCACTGAAGCCTCCATCTTTGTCTTCCTTGCTTTTTCCTTGAAGATTTCATGTCTGAGTCAGTCATCTCTGCTTCCAACAATGTGGGGCTTGAAGGGTCCCTAGATCCAGTCACTTGCTCCCCCGACGGACTAGCCAGGTGCCCTCTTTCTAGCAGTAAGTCCTATCTTTCCACGGGGACACGAATTAACGTGCGACGGGTCCTGCCATTCCTCTCATCGAGAGAGGTGAAATGTATTACTTTTTATGTCTAACAGTCCTTCATCCACATCTGTAATATAATCCTACTGTCTTAATAAATTATAATTATAGCTCAATCCAGATTCTTTCTTTTTTTAACACGCAATCTTAGGTCACAGATATATTATGTGCACGTAATTTATATCCACATTAATGATGAAGGACGACACCTCTGACGAATAAAAATATCTGGGTAAAACTCAGTAGCCTACTTGCAATGGAAAAATGAGTTCAAGAAAAAAAATACTATACAATTTTTGACTCAGGAAAACATGTTCGTGTGTGATGAAAACAAAGGCAAAAGAAAAGAGATAAGATTAAATTTCCTTACAACCTGCAGACAAATGATGGGAGAGTAAGATACCCCCCAGGAAATGAGGACTGCCTTCCCCTCAATGCCTCGCTAGAGCCAAAAATCAACCTTAGCTTGATCCCAGTGAGGCCTTCAGGATGGTTTCTTTAGCTTCTGAAAACCCTTCTGGAAATCCCCCCCCAACTTAAAACTCTATAATGCAATGGCAGCTCCTCAATCCTGGTGCAGATCTCTCTGCCCAGGGGTCCTGTCCCTGTGCTTCAATAAAAGCACCTTTCTGCGCGTAACATGTCCCAAGAATTCTTTCTTTACAGTTCGCTCCTGGCCCCCATCGCATCAATATATTTTTAAGATAAACGATAGTAAATAAAACTTCATGTCCCGTAGATGCATTTAAACAGATCATTGTTTTGCTCAAAAATTGCCTGATTTATCACATGTTATGCCTTTAGGGGCGCCTGGGTGGCTCAGTGGGCTAAGCGTCTGCCTTTGGCTCAGGTCACGATCTCAGGGTCCTGGGATAGAGCCTGCATGGGGCTTCCTGCTCAGTGGGGAATCTGCTTCTCCCTCTCCTTCTGTGATTGCTTTTGCTCTCTCCCAAGTAAATAAATAAAACATTTTTTTAAAAATGCCATGCTTTGGGGCACCTGGGGGGCTCAGTTGTTACGCATCTGCCTTGGGCTCAGGTCATGATCCCAGGGTCCTAGGAATGAGCCCGGATCCGGTGGGAAGCCTGCTTCTCCCTCTCCCCCTGCTTGTGTTCCCTCTCTTGTTGACTGTCAAATAAATAAAGTCTTATTTTAAAAATGTCATGTTTTGCAATTTATGATGAAAATTTTTGATGTTAACTAAATGTTAGGCGTCAAGTGGATATATGGGAATGATGATAAGATTTCTCAGAAGTCCGCTGGAGGCATGCATGCAAAACACTTGAAAACTTGCAAGACAGGACTGATGGGGGCAGGCGGGGCAGGGAGGGGGGGCAGGCGGGGAGGAGGGAGTGGGGAGGAGGCATTGCTTTGGACCCACACTGAGGACTGAGGGTCTTGGGCAGCCCCAGGCAGGGAAACAGGCATGCCTTTCCAAGAGCCACCAGGGTGCTCAGAGAGCCCCTGGAGCATTGATGAGGGAGGAGAAGGCTAGCAAAGGAGAAGCCCAAGCGAAATCCGCCACCCCCACTCCTGGGTGGTACAAGGGACATTCCTCCAGGACACTTCCAAGCGTCTTGGGGCTCCTGCTTTGTCAGATGTTAAAACAACAGCTTGGTAAGGGCCAAGCCTGCAGGATCCCAGCATATGAAAGCCTTTCTGTATGCCTCCCTTTCCTTACCTCCCCCTCCCACATCGACACAGCCCACAGACATGCAGCCCCGGTGACCTTTAAGAAAACTCTGTCGCATTTGTGTTCTGTTGGAAAGGCCATTAGGCCCTGGTTTCCCGACCCCAAACACGGGTGTCCTAATTATTTGCACATTGGCTCCCCAACTTTTTTACCCTCTCTGACAGCCTCTATGCTGTGGCTCACTTAATACTTTCACCCAAACGTCCTCACTTTTATAAACTTGGATACATTTATTTTAAAAGGAAGCTACTTAACCATGCAAAATACACACAAAGGGTTACTGTGTCTAATTCTGATCAAGGTTGAGGTGGGCTGGTCGGTTTTGTTATAAAGATTAACAAGTGTCAGGCCGCTCTGGGGAGACCTTAGAATGGGACAGAGGTGCGGTTCAAGGTCAGTTTCTGGCGAATGTCCTTCTATCCCAGGGCTCCGTGTGCCCCACCCGTCAGGTCGACCATGAACTGAAATGTGAACTTTGGTCCAGGCCAAGAACACCTGGCCGCCGCGGGCGCTTTCACAACACTCTCTGGCTCAGCCGGCAAGAGGGCATCCCATCATCCCATCTCCCGACGTACTTTCCCCGGAGGCAACTTTGTTATTAGTTTTGGCTACGACTTTCCCCCCTCCCCTTCACTTCTGTAATCAAAACGAGTTGGTTCTTCAAGCTGCAAGCTCCTAACACTTAATGTTGTTAGGACAGAAGCATCTAGAATTGTGCTGATAGGTCGCCACTAGCTCTCTGTGGCTGCTTAAACCTACCCTGAGAGTAATAAAAAATAAAACGAACAATTTGTTTCCTCCGACTAGACACCTTCCAAGTGTGCTGCGGCCTCATGTCCTGGAGCGGACCGGGTTGTTACAGAACTTTTGCATTATTCTGGAAAGTTCTTCCCAGGAAGGGCTAGCTTGGATGACCTACACTGTACCCATGAGAGACTGTGATCCAGGCCTGCCACCGGCGCAGCAGCTCCTGACTCTGGCCACGACTCCAGACTCACTATCACAGCGCCATCGAGGGGCACCATGTCAAGCCCGAGTCAGGTCCAGCCGCTGCCCTAGTGACCTCAGAGCGCACATTCACACTGCCAGCCTGGATCAGTGCTGTTGATCCCGCTGTTTCTCTGCCTGCTGAGGACCTCTTCCCCATCTGGTCACATGGATTCCCACCTGCACCCGGGCCACAGTTGGGCCTGAGCACTGCAAGCAGCGGGCAGCCAGTGTTTCCCGGGGTACTGGGGCTGTGCGGGGCGCTGCCCTGCAGGGGACAGGGTCAGGTTACTGCTAGGGTAACTTCTTGGAAAGACTTACGTCAGTGAGGCTTTCGATAATTTCAAAGCTGCTCACGTTCTCATCCCACTTGTCTCGAAGGGTCCCAGCGAGCGGCTTGATGCAGCCCCACACCTTCTCCGGTGTCGCGTTCACGATGCCTTCTCCCCGGTACCTGGAGCACAAGAAGGAATGTGAGCCCAGGCATCCACCCAAGCTTCTGACCCCGGGATCATACGTAAGGACTAGACGCCACATCCGTCGCTGCTCTTTAACACAGCCTTGTGGGTCAGGGGCTGAGTGAGCCAGCCCACCTCCCCTCACACCTGCAGAAATGGACCATAAGCTTTCACGAGATAGTTTGCTGGAAATGACTTAGAGAACAACAGAGGCTTTTCTGGAAGATAACTGGCAAGTGGATTCCAGGGTGCTAGGGCAGATCGGAATTATTTTAGGAAGCAAACCCAAAGAGACTTCCAGAAGGGAGGCGCACCTCTGAAAAACGTGGACAAGGTTTGCACTTACAGGTTCCCTGGAAACTCCACAGATGGCCTCCAGGAAACTGAGACTCCATTCTGTCGAAAGGCACAGAATCATACAATTTAGAGCTAGAAGGGCTCTGGGAGGTCACCTGACCCCACCCCTGTGCTACAGAAGAGAAGTCTGCAGCCTCGAGAGATGGGATGCCCCG
>PITA01033705.1:0-12416 GCA_004023965.1 Spilogale gracilis | reverse complement strand
TCCTCCTTCTTCTTCTTTCATTCAGCAGCATGTTCATTCAACTATCTGGCAAAGACTGTCTGGTGGCATATGTAATTAGAATTTATAAGTTCTATGATCTCTACAACTTCTCTGTCCACACTGACTTTCCTCAACATCTGAATCCATGAGACCCAGCTTACTGTGAGAAAAGTCAATTCTTAATTAGGACATGAAGTTTTTATCAACAAACATCTAATCTTTCAGAATCCTTTACAAGCCATAAGCCTTCAGATCTTTGAGACTAGTAGTAATGGCTTTATAACCCACATTTTTAATATATGGCTTTTTCTTTTTTTTTTTAGTCTCTGAAGAGAAATCCTTACTTATACACTTCTCTGGGTTGATACATTGGATGATCAGACTCTGAGGGTGAATAGACAAGTAAGAAAGTTATTTGGGTGGGGTGAGGAAATGCGTGGTTGGTGTGGAGAGTGGAAATTTTCCAGTGAAGATGAATTATGCAAACCAAGGCAATTCTTTCCCTACCTGCATTCTTGGGACATTGAAATTTATCATTCCAAACATATCTATCTACCTGATAAAAATAATCTAAACAGCTTTGTTTACTTTTTTGTTTATTATATCTTCTGTTTCTGCGCATTTTTTCTTCAAAGTCAGCCACAAAATATAGCACCAAATCAGGTGTTCATTGGTCACTTATATTAAACAACTTAAACAAACTTAACTGTGTTTCATTTACTTATTAATTGGTCTCAAAAGCCTAGGCTCTATGTTACAGTAGATTCCTGGTTTCCTCTCAATCAATACTCCTTTATGCTAAAAAACAGAGCGGCTTCTAGTCTAGTCATAAAGTGGAAAGACTGTTTCCTTAATCACCCATCTGCTTGCTCTTATCTTTCCAATAAGCTTTCTTGGTCACCTTAATTCTAAACAACTAAGCATCTCTCACCGTGGTGCCCAACAGGTTAGGACAGAATTCTATGAAGGGGCATTTTCTATTAAGTGGCAAAGAGTGTTAACAGGTTAACCTCAGTCCCCTCATCTGTAAATTCACACTTCATGTATCTCTTTAGAGAAAAGTCACAAGATCAAAATAAAAATAAAATTTTCATAATACATAAAAAAGAACAGAGCAAACCAACCTGTTTTCCATTTCACTCATTTAGAGTATTATTAATAACAACAGGTAACACTGGAGTATGAGGGATATCATTAGCAAACACAGCTCTTTACATTTTGCAACATAACTTTGAAGCTAATCCCATGGAGTGGTGGAGCCTAGTTTTCCCAGTCCTTACATAGGTGGTCTTGTGATTTTCTTTGACCACAAGAATGTTGCAGATGACCTCTAAAGCCAGATCATATGAAGTTTTGCAGGTTTTGTTTTTACACTCTCAGAATGATGTCCTGAGATTATCATGCCATAATGAAAGCTGGGGGGATGACCACAAGGAGAAAGAGATCTAGATATCTCATCTATCAGCTGAGAGTCCAGCCCTCAGTTGAATCTCCAGCAGAGTGCATTCAGAGTGAGCCCAGGAGGAAATGCTCATGAAGAGCCAGAATTATGGACAATAATAAACTGATTTTAAAGCTATTAAGCTTTAGGATAGTTTGTTTTATAGCAATAGATAATCAATAGAATTACTGTGGTAAGGACTAGCAGTGAACAACAGAGAAGATACTTGCTTCATAAATGTATATTCTAGTCTCAAAGATTAAAAAATTGTATTATAATTTAGACCTATCTTTTGTAGTTTTTATTTATGTTACATAAAGGGATGGTATGTAAAAGCATGAGTTTAATCTTTTGCTGATGGTTGTCTGTGATACATAGTATGAAACATACTGGAGTTAATGGCTAAATATTTTAATGCTTACTATATAATAGGTTTATGGGTATTTTTACAAGTGTTAACTCATTAAAATTGTACAATAATCCTATGTGATATATGCTATATATGTGTGTATATATATACACTTTGCATTAAAGGAACCTGAGACAAAGGATGATAGCTTTAGTTAAGTTCACATAGATAGTAAGCATTGGAGCTGGAATTCCAATTCAAGAAATCTAGCTCCAGAGTCTGCACCTTTAACTCCTGCATGCTTTTGGTGTAAGGCAACTATTGCATTTATGTAGAAATTCTCCCACTTAACATCTTTAGGTAATGTGGGTAAGGTTAATTTTTATTATAATGTATGAGATAAAAGATGTAACTGATAGGACAGTAAATCTCTCAGCATTCCCCATTGAATTTTCCCAAGGATGGATATAAGGATTTTTAGTCTTTGTAAACATCATTCGGACTTACTCTCAAGGTAGCAAATAGAGTAAAAATTATATTTCTTTTAAAAAGACAAATGACACTGGACATTATTATACCAGAGATCAAATTAATCAAATCTGTGGTCTAAATAGAGTAATATTTAATACATTTATTTTGCTAATAGTTGGCAAACCTGTAAAATTTACACATTTATCTATACCATGATCTAGTGATTATTTTGATTAAAGCACAGTACTTACTTCTATCATAAAGTGAGTTTTGTTGGAATTTAGCTCCCCTAAACTTTTTTTTAAAACAAGGTTATTTACTTACAGCATCATGGAGAGAAAACATCCCATCTAGGTTGATGATTTTTCCCTACACCAACCTGAAAGTGGCCTACTACATAGTCGAATTAATTATGGTCCAGCTAGGGGGCAAAAAATCTACTGAATTGTAATATGAACAAATGGGGATCAGGGACACTAAATATGTGAATATGTTCCTTAGGTAATTCTGAACATCAGCCAAGTATGGAACACCTGACCTGACTATTGGTTTTATTGAAAAAATCTTAGAACACTACATGACCTATACACTCCCTTTCAACTCTCTGAGGTTATGGAGTTATTCAGAAAAGTTATTATTTTTTTAATATAATGATGGACTTCAAAAAAGGAAGTTTTTGAGGTTTGTGTCCAGTATCTTGCTTCTAGTTTATGGTTCTTTCTGTTTGGTTATCATTTTCTCTTAATGCAGGGACTTATCCCCATGTTATACTCATTTATTTTAACCTACTCCTAAATACACTAAGATAAGCTATTCATGAACAATTGACAAAAACCGGAAATTCACAGAAGAGGATTAATGGCTAAAAATTATATATATATATATATATATAATATACAATATATATATGTATATATTCAACTTCTTAGATTATTACATAAATGAAAAATAAAAAAAAATCAGCTCCATCTTTTTATAACACATCAGATGGGTAAGAAACCTGAATTTTCTAGTGCTAGCAAGGATGGATTAAAATTGACATTTTCAATCACTTCTGGGAATTTAACAAACACTGATATTTTGTTAACCTACACTTTTTTCCTATCACCCATTTCCTATTACTACCTCAACTTAGAGACTAAAAATGTAAATACTCATTCCCCTAGCCTTCTTTATAGCTGTGGTGGTCATATATACAGTTCTAGTTGATAAACATATAAAAAAGTTTGCTGTGGAAGTATATGGGAAAATGAGTATTTATTTATAAGAAAATAGAACTGTAGTAAATGCCTTCTGTCTCTGTCTTATTTTGTTTTGAATGGAGACATGATACCCGGAGGAATGGTTTTCACCTTGTTACTATAAGGGAAAGAAAGGTCAAGGAACTCACAGATAGCAGCTATAATGTTTTTAGGTTATTGACCAGTCAGCAGCTGCCCACATACTACTTTTTGAGACAAATAAATCCCCATCTATGTAGATTATTTTTAATTAATTATTATTATTATTTTTTTACCTAAAGAATTCCTAATAGATACAGCAGAATTATAAAGTAATGAAATGTTTTTGGAAGACAGTTTGACATACTCTATCAAATTTTAAATACACTAAGTATTATTATTGCAGTTTTATGTTTGCAGTATACAAATTTATCTGAATGATATATTCACCCATGTACACCAAGATATATGTATATTTATAGATATTTATTTAAGCGTTCTTACAATAGCAAATAATTATAAATTGCAAATAACTTGGATGTTTACCATTAAGAAGAATGGTTTAATAAAACATGGGTACTATGCACCTATTAAAATGAGTACACAAACACAGAAAGACCATCAAAATTCAATGCTAGTTTAAAAATATATTTAAGAACAATATGTATAATATAGATATCACCTTACACCAGTTAGAATGGCTAAAATTAACAAGGCAGGAAACAAATGTTGGTGAGGATGTGGAAAAAGGGGAACCCTCTTCCAGTGTTGTTGGGAATGCAAGCTGGTACAGCCACTCTGGAAAACAGTATGGAGAGTCCTCAAGAAGTTAAAAATAGAAATACATGATGACTCAGGAATTGTACTACTGGGTATTTACTGTAAAGATACAGATGTAGTGAAAAGAAGAGACACCCACACCCCAATGTTCATAGTAGCAATGTCCACAATAGCCAATCTGTGGAAGGAGCTGAAATGTCCTTCAAAAGATGAATGGATAAATAAGATATGCTTCATATATACAATGGAATGTTAGCTATCAGAAAGGATAACTATCTACCATTTACACAGTGGATGGAACTGGAGAGTATTATGCTAAGTGATATATATCATTCAGAGGTAGACAATTATCAAATGGTTTCACTCATATGTGGAATGTAAGAAACAGCACAGAGGATTGTTGGCAAAGGGAGGAAAACTGAATGGAAAGAAATCAGAAAAGGAGATAAACCATGAGAGACTCTGGACTCCAGGAAACAAACTGAGGGTTGCAGAAAAGGAGGTGGGTGGGGGGATAGGCATTAAGGAGGGGACATGATGAGATGAGCTCTGGGTATTATACACAACTAATGAATCATTGAACACTACATAAAAAACTATACATTGATGGGGAGCAAAATGCAGAGGAGTAGGACCAAGGGGGAATCTGAGGTGATATATGGGAAGAAAGACTGTGGGGGGAGGGGTCAGCACCCAGCAAGGGATAGAGCAGTGGAGTATAAAATTGGAACTTGTAGAAGTCTGCTCTACTGAGGGATGTCACTCCAGAGGCTAAGCAGAGGGTGGAGCACTCACTGGAACAGTGTGATCTAAGGACCTGCAAGGTCAAAGAAAGACCAAAGATATCTGAGTACAGCAGAGTTCCCAGGTATTGGAGTGGGGAAGCTGGCTGCAAGGATGGAGCCAAGGAGTGGGGTCTCAGCTTGGGGTTGCCATAAAGCATGATCCAAGGCAAAGTCAGGCCACTATGTTTCAAGCATGGACCCCACAAGTGGCATATCTGGGGAGACCCTCCCTTTCCTCCACTGGGAGGAATGGCAGGGGAGTATGCTGCAGATTTTTGCTGGGTTTGGAGTCTCCAAATGGGGGCATGTGCCAGAGATAGAAATGCTCAGTCACATGCTGGGTGAGCTTGGAGTGTGGATGAAGATGAGAGAGACAGGCATGACTGACTGCTTTTCTCTAAGGACTCACTGAAGGGGGGACCCCAAGCTCGCAATTACTCTAGGGCCAGAGATTGGGAGGCTGCCATCTTAATTTCCAGCCTCCAAAGCTGTATGGAAAGCATTCAGGGAACAAAAGCTCCCAAGAGTGAACTTGAGCAGATTGTTTCACCTGGCCCCTGGCAAGGGCAGTGCAATTCTGTCTCTGGCAAAGACATTTGAGAATCACTGCAACAGCCCTTCCCCTCCAGAAGATCAGCAAAAATATCCAGCCAAGACCAAGTTCACTCATCAATGAGAACTGCAGAACACCAGTGCTAGGGGAATAGAGCACATAGAATTCATGGCTTTTTCCCCATTATTCTTTAGTTTTTCAAAGTTAATTTTTTTAAAAAAATTGTTATTTTGTTATTTTTTTCCTCTTTCCTAATTTAACCTATTTTAACTACTTTATCTTATCAATACCTCCTTAAAATATTTTTAAATTTTCATTGTTATAGTCATAGTCTATTCTTTCACTGTATTTAACCTTATTTTTTTGCATACATGAAAGTTTTCCTTTCTTTAAAATTTTGGGATACAGTTTCTTCTGTATCTGTGTGAATTCTATGAATTCTGTATCCATGAATTCTATGTGCTCTATTCCCCTAGCACTGGTGTTCTGCAGTTCTCATTGATGAGTAAACTTGGTCTTGGCTGGATATTTTTGCTGATCTTCTGGAGGGGAGGGGCTGTTGCAGTGATTCTCAAATGTCTTTGCCAGAGACGGAATTGCACTGCCCTTGCCAGGGGCCAGAACAGATCAAAATGTACCCTAAATCTAGTATATGGTTTGTTCTAGTCTCCAGCCTAATCACATTCTCTCTTTTTTTTTCTTTTTTTAACCAACTTCTTATCAATTTCTTTTTAAAAATCTTTTTTTAAAATTTTTATCTTTATAGTCATATTCTATCCCTTCATCATGTTTACCCTTATACTTGTATATATGTGAGTTTTTTGTTCTTTAAAATTTTGAGAGGTAGTTTCTTCTAACAGACCAAAATATACCCCAAATCAAGTGTGCAACTCTGTTCTATTCACCAGCCCAAATATATATATTTCTTCTCCCTCCAGTTTTGGGTCTCTTCTGATATGGTTAGTGTATATTTTCTGGGGTCAATGTTACCTTCTTAGCATTTTGTTCTCTCATTCATCTATTATTCTCTGGATAAAATGACAAGGCAGAAGAACTCACCTCAAAAAAAAAAAAAAAAAAAGAGGCAGTATTGACTGCTAGGGACCCAATCAATATGGACATTAGTAAGATGTCAGAATTAGACTTCAAAATGACAATTATCAAGGTGTTAGCTGGGCTCTAATAAAACATAGAAGATACCACAGAATCCCTTTCTGGAGAAATAAAATCCCTTCCTGGAGAAATAAAGAACTAAAATCTAACCAAGTTGAAATTTAAAAAAGCTATTAATGAGGTGCAATAAAATATGGAGACTCTTACTGCTAGGATAAATGAGGCAGAAGAGAGAATTAGTGATATAGAAGACCAAATGATGGAGAATAAAGAAGCTGAGGAAAAGAGAGGTAAACAACTATTGGATCACAAGGGGAGAATTCGAGAGATAAATGATAAACATAAGATGAAACAATATTAGGATAATTAGGATCCCAGAAGAAGAAGAAAGAGAGAGAGAGGGGCAGAGGTTATATTGGAGCAAATTGTAGCAGAGAACTTCCCTAACTTGGGGAAGGAAATAAGCACCAAAATGTAGGAAGCATAGAGAACTCCCCTCACAATCAATAAAAATATATCCACATGCCATCATCTAATAGTAAAACTTACAATTCTCATAGACAAAGAGAAAACCCTGAAAGCAGCTTAGGAAAAGAGGTCTGTAACCAACAATGGTAGAAATATTAGGTTGGCAGCAGATCAGTCCAGAGAGACCTAGCAGGCCAGAATGGACTAGCATGGTATATTCAGAGGATTAAATGAGAAAAATAGGAAGCTAAGAATACTATATCCAACTAGGCTGTCACTGAAAATGAAAAGAGAGATAAAAACATTCCAGGAAAAACAAAAACTGAAAGAATTTGCAAACACAAAGCCAGGCCTACAGGAAATATTGAAAGATGCCCTCTTAGCAAAAAGAGTGCCTAAAAGTAACATATACTGGAAAGAAATAGGGAGAATATACAGTAACAGTCACTTTCAGACAATACAGTGGCACTAAATTCATATTTTTCAATAGTTACCCTGAATGTAAGTGGACTAAATGCCCCAATCAAAAGACACAAGGTGTCAGAATGGGTTAAAAAAACAAGTTCCATCGATATGCTATCTGCAAGAAAGTTGTTTTAGACCCAAAGACACCTCCAGATTTTAAGTCAGGGAGTGGGAAAAAAATTACCATGCTACAGGACATCAAAAGGAAGTTGGGGTGGCAATCCTTTTATCAGAAAATTGGATTTTAAGCCAAAGACAGAATAAGAGATGAGGAAGTACACTGTATCATATTTAAAGTGTCTGTCCAACAAGAAGATCTAACAATTTTAATTATCTGTGCCCCTAACATGGGAGCAGCTAATTATATGAACCAATTAATAACCAAATCGAAGAAACATGTTGAAAATAATACAACTATAGTAGGACACTTTAACACTCTCCCCTCACTGAAATGGACAGATCATCAAAGCAAAAGATCAACAAAGAAATAAAAGCTTTAAATGACACACTGGAACAGATGGACATCACAGATATATTTAGAGCATCCCATCCCAAAGCAACATTATACACATTCTTCTCTAGTGCACATGGAACATTCTCCAGAATAGATCACATCCTGAGTCACAAATTAGGTCTCAACTGGTACCAAAAGACTGAGATCATTCCCTGCATATCTTCAGACCACAATGCTTTGAAGCCAGAACTCAACCACAGAGGAAAGTTGGAAAGAACTCAAATACATGGAAGCTAAAGAGCATCTGCTAAAGAATTAATGGGTCAACCAGGAAATTAAAGAAGAATTTAAAAAGAAATCATGGAAACAAGTGAAAATGAAAACACAACTGTTCAAAATCTTTGGGACACAGCAAAGGCGGTCCTGAGAGGAAAGTGTATAGCAATACAAACCTTTCTCAAGAAACAAGAAAGCTCTCAAGTACACAACCTAACCTTACACCTAAAGGAGCTGAAGAAAGAACAGAAAAGAAAGCCTAAACCCAGCAGGACAAGAGAAATAATAAAGATCAGAGCAGAAGTCAATGAAACAGAAACCAAAAGAACAGTGGAACAGATCAACAAAACTAGGAGTTTGTTCTTTGAAAGAATTAATAAGTTTGATAACACCCTGGCCAGACTTATCAAAAAGAAAAGAGAAAGGACTCAAATTAATAAAATCATGAATGAAAGAGGAGAGATCACAACCAACACCAAAGAAATACAAACATTATAAGAACATATTATGAGCAACTATACACCAGCAAATTTGACATTCTGGAAGAAATGGATGTATTCCTAGAGAAGTATAAACTACCAAAACTGAACCAGGAAGAAATAGAAAAGCTGAACAGACCCATAGCCAGTAAGCAGATCGAAGCAGTCATCAAAAATCTCCCAAAAACCAAGAGCTCAGGGCCAGAGGTCTTCCCAGGGGAATTCTACCAAACATTTAAGGAAGAATTAACAACTATTTTTGTGAAACTGTTCCAAAAAATATAAATGGAAGGAAAACTTCCAAACTCATTTTACAAGGCCAACATTACCCAAAATCAGACAAAGACCTCATCAAAAAGGAGAATTACAGACCAATATCCCTGATGAACATGTATCCAAAAATTCTCACCAAAATACCAGCCACTAAGATCCAATGGTACATTAAAAGAGTTATTCACCATAACCAAGTGGGATTTATTCCTGGGCTGCAAGGTTAGTTCAACACCTGAAAATCAGTCAATGTGATACAGTACATTAATAAAAGAAAAAACAAGAACCATATGACACTCTCAATAGATCCAGAAAAAAAGCATTTGACAAAGTACAGCATCCTTTCTTGATCAAAACCCTTCACAGTGTAGGGATAGAGGGTACATACCTCAATACCATAAAAGTCATCTCTGAAAAACCCACAGTGAATATCATTCTCAATGGAGAAAACCGAGAGCTTCCCCTAAGGTCAGGAACATGGTGGGGCTATCTACTATCACCACTGCTATTCAATATAGTTCTGGAAGCCCTAGCCTCAGCAATCAGACAACAAAATAAATAAAAGGCATCCGAATTGGCAAAGAAGAAGATGAACTCTCACTCTGTGCAGATGAAATATTTTATACGGAAAACCCAAAAGACTTCACTCCAAAACTGTTAGTCTAAAAATAGACTCAAAATGGATTATGGACATCAAGGTGAGACAGGAATCCATTAAAAACTTTGAGGAGAACACAGGCAGAAACCTCTTCTACCTCAGGCATAGCAATTTCTTCCTAGAAACATTGCCAAAGGCAAAGGAAGCAAGGAAAAAAATGAACTATTGGGGTTTCATCAAGATAAAAAGCTTTTGGGGGCGCCTGGGTGGCTCAGTTGGTTGGGCAACTGCCTTTGGCTCAGGTCATGGTCCTGGAGACCCAGGATAGAGTCCCACATCGGGCTCCCTGCTCGGTGGGAAGCCTGTTTCTCCCTCTCTTACTCTCCCTGCTTGTGTTCCCTCTCTGGCTATGTGTCTCTCTGTCAAATAAATAAAATCTTTAAAAAAAAAAAAGATAAAAAGCTTTTGCTGTGCAAAAGAAACAGTCAACAAAATCAAAAGACAACCAACAGAATGGTAGAAGATATTGCAAATGGCATATCAGATAAAGGGCTAGTATCCAAAATCTATAAAAAACTTATCAAACTCAATGACCAAAGGACAAATAATCCAATCAATAAATGGGCAGACGGGGTGCCTGGGGGGCTCAGTTGGTTAAGCGACTGCCTTCGGCTCAGGTCATGATCCTGGAGACCCGAGATCAAGTCCCACATCGGGCTCCCTGCTTGGCGGGAAGCCTGCTTCTCCTTCTCTCACTCCCCCTGCTTGTGTTCCCTCTCTCACTGTGTTTCTCTCTGTCAAATAAATAAAATCTTAAAAAAAAAAAAAAAGAAATGGGCAGAACATGTGAACAGACATGTCTGTCATGAAGACATCCAAATGGCCAAGAGACAGATGGAAAAGTGCTCAGCATCACTTGTCATCAGGTAAATACAAATCAAAACCACAGTTAGATACCACTTTACACCAGTGAGAGTGACTAAAATTAAACAGTCAATAAACAACAGGTTTTGGCAAGGATGCAGAGAAAGGGTAACCCTCCTACACTACTGGTGGGAATGAAAGCTGGTGTGGTCACTCTGGAAAACAGTGTGGAGGTTTCTCAAAGAGTTGAAAATAGAGCAATTTCACTACTGGGTATTTACCCTAAAGATACAAATGTAGTGATATGAAGGGGCATGTGAACCCCAAACTTCATAGCAACAATGTCCACAAATAGCCAAACTATGGAAAAAACCTAGATGTCCATCAACAGGTGAATGGATAAAGAAGAGGTGATGAGTGTGTGTGTGTGTGTGTGTGTGTGTGTGTGATATACACTATGCAGCCATCAAAAAAATGCAATCTTGCCATTTGCAATGATGTGGATGGAACTAGAGGGTATTACACTAAGCGAAATAAGTCAGTCAGAGAAAGACAATTATCATATGATCTCATTGATATGAGGGGTTTGAAAAATAAGACAGAGGATTAGAGAGAAGGGAGGAAAAAATGAAACAAGATGAAATGAGAGAGGGAGATAAGCCATAATAGATTCTTAATCTCAGGAAAGAAACTGAAGGTTGCTGGAGTGGAGGGTAGTGGGATGGATGGGGTAACTGGGGGAATGGACATTGGGGAGGGTATGCTCTAGGGTGAGTGCTATGAATTGAATAAGACTGGTGAATTACAGACTTGTACTCCTGAAACAAATAATACATTATATGTTAATAGACAAAACAAAACAAAATTATATTTTGGCTAGTTGAATTTAAATTAAAAAATAAAGGAGAAAATACATGTGTGTAGATATAACCTTATATATGAAACCTTGACAATAGTTATTTTTTATGTGGGAGAAGGGTAAGATTTTCAGCATACTTTCCAATCCTTAGTGCTGTTTGTATCTTGTTAATGAGCACATGATCACATGTTAACATTTATTTATAATTTATTCTTGTCAAAATATAAACACTTGATAACAGCTTGAATATTTGCCTTTCCCGTGAGAATTTGAGTTTCAAATAGTAACTAAAGGAATTGACTGAAGGTCCCAGTAAACAAGGGAGAGATATGATATGTGCTTTTAAAATCATGCAATATAGATGGCCACTTTTTATCTATTGGAAAACTCGTCTTTCCCCTTTGGTGCTTGGCATTAAGTGGCTGAAAGTTAGATCTTTGGAAAAAAGTAAAGCATTTATGAATATAATAACAAACTATATTTGCCACTAAAGTATACTTGAAGATAATTTAGAGATCCATAAGTTAAGGATTACTCTAAATTATTTTTTTTATTCTATGGCTTCTAAACTGTTCAGTTTTTAAGTATGAATAAAATAATTTTCACTGACACAACTTTGTCAGAATCACAAGTATTATTTAGAGACAGATAATTTTACTTTTGCCTAATGATTGCTACTACCTAAATGACTGGATGTTATGTATTTTGTTTGATTTGCTTATTATTACTATTCATCTCAAATCAAAAATAGAAAACTCTTAAGACAATTGATCTTTTTAATGCTTTACTTCACACTTTAACAACTGAGAATATTGACAAAGCCAAGCTTATAGGTCAGATCTATTGCCTTTCTATCAATTCCAAAAACATGGTGTTCTTTATTTTATTTTATTTTTTATTATTCTGTTCAGTAAGTCAACATATAGTACATCACTAGTTTTTGATGTCGTGTTCAGTGATTCATTGTTTGC
>PITA01033704.1:0-12425 GCA_004023965.1 Spilogale gracilis | reverse complement strand
ATTTGCATCAATATGATTCTTTATTTTGTTTAACAGTTGGCTTATGTAGTTGGCTGCTCCCATGTTAGGGGCATAAATATTTACAATTGTTAGATCTTGATGTATTGACCCTTTAAGAATGATGTAGTGTCCTTCTGTGTCTTAGACTACAGTCTTTAGACTAAAATCCAATTTTTCTGATATGAGAATTGCTACCCCGTCTTTCTTTTGGGGTCCATTGGCGTGAAAGATGGTCTTCCATCCCCTCACTTTCAATCTGGAAGTGTCTTTCGATTCAAGATGAGTCTCTTGTAGACAGCATATGGATGGGTCCTGTCGTTTTATCCAGTCTGCAACCCTGTGTCTTTTTATTGGAGCGTTTAGGCCGTTCACATTGAGGGTGATTATTGATAGATATGTTTGTTTTGACATCATGTTGCCTATGGAGTTCATGTTTCTATAAGTTACCTCTGTAAATTTCTGTTTTGTGTCACTCTTGGGTTCGTTTCTCCTGTAAAGAACCCCTCTTAGTATTTCTTGTAGTGCTGGCTTGGTGGTTGCATAATCTTTTAGACCTTGGCGGTCTTGGAAGCTCTTTATTTCTCCTTCCATTTTGAAAGTCAACCTGCTGGATACATTATCCTTGGTTGCATATTTTTGTCATGTAACTTCCTGAATATGTCTTGCCAGCCCTTTCTGGCTTGCCAGGTTTCTGTGAAAAGATCTGACGTTTTTCTGATGGTCCTCCCTCTATAGGTAAGGGATCGCTTTCTCCTTTTTCCATTGTTTTTAACTCTTCTGTTGCTGATGCTCATGGGGCCAACTATTTGGCACAGTGGGCACAGTGTTTATATTTATAAATATATATTTTTATGCAGGATGGGGCCCATGAAAGTCATAATGTGGCCGTAGTTCTTGGTTACTACATTCTCTGATTTTTATTAATGTTATAAGTTTGCTAGGTGAATTGATTTCTTCAATACCTATTTAATGCCTACTGTTTTTCAGGCACTGTGATAGGCCTTGAGGATACAGGGTTGAACAAAACAAATAACAATAGTTCTTTCCTTCACAGAATTTGATATAGTAGGAAAATCAAACAAAACAAATGGTTATTGGAAAATATGATGGGGATAACTATTGGAAGGTAAGTATGGAGTGGTGAGGCAAGAGACAAGAAGAGAATTGAGGGGCGCCTGGGTGGCTCAGTTGGTTGGGTGACTGCCTTCAGCTCAGGTCATGATCCGGGAGACCCAGGATCGAGCCCCACATCGGGCTGCCTGCTCGGCAGGAAGCCTGCTTCTCCCTCTCTCACTCCCCCTGCTTGTGTTCCCTCTCTGGCTGTATTTCTCTCTGTCAAATAAATAAATAAAATCTTAAAAAAAAATAAGAGAATTGAATCTCATCTAGGGGATTGGAAAGGTCCCCTAGAGGCAGTACTGTAAGGTTGGGAGTTGGAGGTTGAGCTTGGAATTAAACAAAGTCTATTCCAGGTGTAGGGCGGAGCAGGTGCCAAATTTAGAGGTGAGAGAGATACAGCATATTTAAGATGTTGACAATACCTGGTAACGATATTATTAGTTATCAGTTATTAATGTTTATCATGTCAGGTGGTGAGTACTTTTCTAGGCACTTTTATGTCATGAATCTAAGTGAGAGATAATATTTTTATTCCCATTTTATAGAAGAGGAAGATAGAGATGAAGAAACAGAGAAAATTAAACTACCTTATTCAAGTTCATATATGCAGCAAGTGGCAGAGCTAGGGTTGGATCTTGACAGGCTCCAGGTTTAGAGTTCTCATCGTCTTTCCAGGTACCGTTGGAAAGCAGAGGTGAGAGAGTTGTTGCAGGTGAGGCAGGAAACAGTACTACATTGCTGAGTAGTCCTACTCCTCAAATCCAGTCTTTTAGTGTGAGCCTTGCTTCTTGATCTCCATAGTCATCTCACCACATCCACCATACCCTCTCTTCTTGGACCACCGTAGTTGCTCTCTTAGTGACAGCCACTCTTCTACTTCTACTTTTACTTCTTTTACTTCTCATTCTCCAAACCCTCCACTTGCCTAGGTAATCATCCTTAGAATGAAATCCCTCAATCTGGCCCATAAGACCTCACACCATCTAGTCCCAAAAGGCACCCTTCAACTTCATGATCTATTTCTCTTGGCATTTTTCGTTTGATTCCAACCACATGACCTTCTTTGTCTTCTGTTGATATGTTTAGTACATTCTTTTCTTTTTTTTAAGATTTTATTTATTTATTTGAGATAGATAGCATGAATCGGGGGCAGAGGCAGAGGGAGAAGGAGATGCAGACTTCCTGCTAATGTGGGGCTCAATCCCAGGCCCTTGAGATCATGACCTGAGTCAAAGGCAGAAGCTAAACTGCCTGAGCCACCCAGGACCCCAGTTTAGTACATTCCTTTTTTTTTTTTTAGTTTTTTGCTCTTCCTTTTTTTTAAAGATTTTATTTATTTATTTGACAGAGAGGTGGAGAAAGAGCACAAGTAGGCAGAACGGCAGGCAGAGGGAGAGGGAGGAGCAGGTTCTCCGCTGAACACGGAGCCCTATGTGGAGCTTGATCCCAGGACCCTGAGATCATGACCTGGGCTGAAGGCAGACGCCTAACCGACTGAGCCACCCAGGTGCCCCTAGTACATTCTTATCTTAGATTCTTGCAGTCATCCATCCTTGAGTATGGAAGGTATATCTTCCAGATATTTACATAATTTATTCCTTTTATTCACTCAAGTTTCTGTCCAAATACAACCTCTTCAGAAAGTCCTTCCCTGACATTCTTGATACTTTCTGTCACTTTCTCTAGTTTATATATATATTTATTTGTTTATTTTTTAATTCCCTCATTAAAATGTATTCCCTGAGAGCAGAGGCTTTGCTTTGTTTATTGATCTATGTCCTGGGATTATAACATTCAATAATGCATTAGCACTTCTACCTTGCTTCAGGCTCTATATAAGTAATATACATGTAATGTACATTATACATATATATACACATATAAACGAGCTATTCCTCATTAACTGTATTTTAGTTTGATTTTTGAATGCTGGGATCCATCCTGATTTCATCTGACAGCACAGCTTACAAGCATTCCTTATAGTGTGGGAGATGACTTTAGAGAGAAACATCCTAGTGGAAGGCTGCCTGACTGGATTGTAATGTCTTGATGAGATCCTCAAATTCTGGTGGTATGATCTTTCATTTAGTAGACAACAAAACAAAACAAAACAAAACAAAACAAAACACAAAAAAACCCCAAACCAAACCAACAAACCAAAAAACCTCATTTTCTTTTTTTGTTTCAATCAGACCTCATCAATATTTGTCAGGATACAAATATTGTATATAGCAGTGATTTAAAATAAAGTAGAAACTTATTTCTTATTTCTCTCTCATCTGGGACTGCTGTGGTACCTTGAGGACCCAGGAACCTTTTATCTGGCCTTGGTCTGAATGGTCCAAAATGAATCTTCACTGTATCTGTGACCCAGATAGCATCTTTCCATTAATAACATCACTTATTAGATAATTCTATAAAATTATCAGACACAACTCTTTTTGTTCTTGTTTATTACTGGTCTTTCCATGTTCATAAAGAGTTAATGACTTGTGAAAATATTGCTTAGATGTTGATCTTATATTCTTAGAGTCGTTTTAGGATTTTTCAGCATAACTTTTTTTAAGGATTTTGTTTGACAGAAACGCAGCTAGAGAAGGAGCATAAGCAGGAGGAGTGAGAGAGGGAGAAGCAGGCTTCTGGCTGAGCAGGAAGCCGGATGCAGGGCTCGATCCTGGGACTCTAGGATCATGACCCGAGCTGAAGGCGGATGCTTAATGACTGAGCCATCCAGGTGCTCTTTTTTCAGCATAACTGCACATTGAATTTCTTCACTGTATTTTATAACACCCTAACTGGCTTAGTTCATTCTAGATATCAATTCACCCCATAATGTCCCATAATTAAGGAAAAAAAGTATATAGAGCTGGACTTTTCTGTGTGCTCCAGCTCTTCTATGATCTCATATCTCTCCCATCAATCTTTCCCGGCCCCCACCCCTCAAATAATTGATTTCACTGTTCAATGAATTCCTCAACTGAGCTATATGAGGATTGTTCCTAGGTATTTCCGCATTAACCATAAAGAGTAAATTTCATTTGTGGAAGCATGAAGTAATTTGTGGCTATCACATTATGCTAGCTTTCTGAAGCTATTTTAAGATTACATCCTTTGTTCTTCTTGGTTTTCATCTCTTTTCTAAATATGTCTATAGAAATTATTATGGTAAATATGTTTTTAGAAAGGTCTCCTGGATCTACAAACACAAATTCAAGGATATCCTGGAAAGAGCAAATCTCATATTTTGATGAGTTTATGGCACCATCATAAGCATATAACGGAAAACCCCAAAGTTTGTGGAAATAGCCTTTTCCCTCACTGTTGATTTCCTTTGGAAATTAAGAAAAGACCATGATTATAATGGTTTACTTGTATGGCCCTGGGTAGCTGAGGCTAAAATATATTTTTTTAAGATTTTATTTATTTATTTGACAGAGAGATACAGAGAGAATACAAGTAGATAAAGCAGCAAGCAGAGGGAGAGGGAGAAGCAGGCTCTCTACAGAGCTGGGAGCCCAATGCGGGGCTCGATCCCAGGACTCTGGGATCATGACCTGAGCCAAAGGCAGCAGCTTAACCGACTGAGCCACCTAGGCGCCCTGAGACTGAAAGATTTGTATGGATTGCTATTCTGTGTAAAGAAAGCTGGTGTGTCAAATTTTCAAATGAGCTAGAAGGCCTAGATTAATAAAAACCAGGGGGATCTAGAAGATGTTCATTTTATCCCAGAGTGATCCTTTGAGGCCAGAAGGTTCAGATTGATCTCACAGGTCCTCCTGCAGAACTGCACTGATGTAAGCCTTTCCTGATATGGTTTCAAGAGGAACATAGATAGAAGGTTTTAGGTGACCTCTTTGCTTTTGTTATTTTTAATTTGAAATTGTTCTTCATAAGATGTTAAGTTTGAAAAAAAGACAACAGTTGGAAGGTTCTGTAAAGTTGTTCTGTAATTTATTTTTGCTTTTAAAACGAGAATTTATCTTTAGATTTTTTTTTTAAGATTTTATTTATTTGACAGAGAGAAACACAGCTGAGAGAGGGAACACAAGCAGGGTGAGTGAGAGAGGGAGAAGCAGGCTTCCCACCGAGCAGGGAGCCCGATGTAGGACTTGATCCCGGGTCTCCGGGATCATGACCTGAGCCGAAGGCAGTCGCTTAACCAACTGAGCCACCTAGGCATCCCAAATTTATCTTTTGATTAAGAAAATCTTTGCTAGTCTCTTAATTACAAAACAATGCATTTCCTTTTAATGATTTCATTTTAATGATTTAATGATTTGCACAATGATTATGTGCAAAAAGCAAATGAGATTCTTTGCTTTTTCTACACTGCTTCCTTTTAAGAGTTTGGTATGTGACTTCTCAGACTTTTGTCTTGTGTATGTCATTCTATACATGCTATTTTTATGCATATTCAGATGCACATGCACATGCACACTTTATAAAATATGAAATTACTTGTATTATTTTTAACTTAAATCTGAGAAATATTTCCAAGTGAGTACATATAGATCTACTTCATTATTTTCTATGGCTATATAAATTTTTATTGCTTGGCTATACTATAATTTAATTGCCCATTTCCCTATAGAATCCGTAGCATAGATATAGAATATAGTGCTATGCATGATCGTAAGTATTTTTTTTAAAGCTTTCATTTATTTATTTGAGAATGATAGAGAGTGTAAGCAGGGGGAGGAGCAGAAGGAGAGGGTGAGGCAGACTCCCCACTGAGCAAGGAGCCTGATGAGAGGCTTGATCCCAGAACCCTGGGATCAAGACCTGAGCTGAAGACAGAGGCTTAATCGACTGAGCCACCCAGATACACCACATCTTCCTAAGTATTATCTCACTTAATTTTCATGCAACCTCCAAGAGGTAGATATTATTGTCTTCATTTTATATGTGAGAAAACTAAGGTTAGTGAAGTTAAGTAACTTGCCTAGGGTCACACAGTTAGGGGGGTATCTAGGATTTAATTTCTTTCTTTTTTTTTTTTTTTAAAGATTTTATTTATTTATTTGACAGAGAGAAACACAGCTAGAGAGGGAACACAAGCAGGGGGAGTGAGAGAAGGAGAAGCAGGCTTCTTCCCGCTGAGCAGGGAGCCCGATGTGGGTTTCCATCAGGATCATGACCCAAGCCAAAGGCAGTCGCCCAACCAAGTGAGCCACCCAGGCGCCCCTAGGATTTAATTTCTTTACTATAACCCCCCCCATCTGTATATGTTGCCTATCATTTTGGTATGATTATAAGTGTTTTAGATTTAGTCCTTCTATTTTTCTGCATTGACTTTTTTACAATGAATATGTATTTATTTTTATAGTCAGCTAAAATGTTGTTAAAAAGACTACTTTCATTATTAATCACTTAAGCCCATTGTCTTATTTAAAATTAATGGAATATTTAAGCAATCCCAATCAAGATCAGTAAACATTGGGGACAATGTAAGTGATAATCATTTTGGATAATGTTCACAGGAAATTTGTAGTACTATTAATACACATTATACAGCAGTTTAAAAGAATGAGGTAAATGTAGATGTATTTGTATTTATAGGGATAAATTAACCAATATTGCTGAGTTAAAAAGTGAAGCTGCAAGCTGCAAAATTCATCCTAAAAGTAATATGGCATCTTGGGGGAACTTGAATGGCTAAAACAATTTTGAGAAAGAACAAAGTTGGAAAAGTCATAGTTCCCAATTTCAAAACATAATACAAAACTACAGTAATCAAAGCAGTGTGTTATTGGCATAAAGAGAAACATGTAAACCAGTGGAATAAAATAAAGAACCTAGGAATAAATATTTTTATATACGGTCAAATGATATGCAACAAGGGTGAAAGACAACTCACAGGGAAAGGAAAGTATTTTCTTTTTTTTTTTTTAGGATTTTATTTATTTACTTGACAGAGAGAAACACAGTGAGAGAGGGAACACAAGCAGGGGGAGTGAGAGAGGGAGAAGCAGGCTTCCCGCTGAGCAGGGAGCCTGATGTAGGGCTCCATCCGGGGTCTCCAGGATCATAATCTAAACTGAAGGCAGTCGCTTACCCAACTGAGCCACCCAGATGCCCCGGGAAAGGAAAGTATTTTCAACAAATGGCGCTGGGAAAATTGGATGTCCACATGCAAAAGAATTAAATCAGACACTTACGCTATCCAAAATATATTAATTCAAAATATATTAAAGACTTAAATGTAAGACCTAAAACTATAACTCTCCTAGAAAAAACATATAGGAAAAGCTTTATGACAATGGACTTGGCAATGATTTATTTGGAATGATATAAAAAGTGCAGGCAGTAAAAGCAAAAATAGACAAATTAAGCTATGTCAAACTTGAAAACTTTTTTTCCATCAAAGAACACAATGCACAGAGTGAAAAAGCAACCTAAGGAATGGTAGAAACTATTTATAAATCACTTATTAGCTAAAAGGTTAATATCCAGAATATATAAAGAACTCCTACATCTTAATAACAAAACAACCAATAATCCAATTAAAAAATGGGCAAAAGAGGGGTGCCTGGGTGGCTCAGTCAGTTAAGTGTCTGCCTTAGGCTTGGGTCCTGATCCCAGAGTCCTGAGATCTAGCCCAGCATCGCTGAGCAGGGAGCCTGCTCCTCCCTCTCTGTCTGCTGTTTCCCCTGCTTGTGTTCTCTCACACTCTTGTCAAATAAGTAAATAAAATATTTTTAAAAATGGATGGTGGTGTCTGGGTGGTTCAGTCATTAAGCGTCTGCCTTCCGCTCGGGTCATGATCCTGGAGTCCTGGGATCCAGCCCCGCATCAGGCTCCCTGCTCGGTGGGGAGCCAGCTTCTCCCTCTCTCACTCCCCCTGCTTATGCTCCCTGGTGATTCAGAAGTGTGAAATATTACATTTCAGGCTGATTTCATGGGTTCTTACAGTGTTCCTGTAGTGTTTTTTGCAGTAATTGAGCTCACTTCAAGGGACTCCCTGAAATGCCTGGGGCCTGGCCTTCCACCGTCTTCTGATCCTCTCGCATTTGTAATAAAAGTTTGATAAAACATTCCAGAGCGCCTGGGTGGCTCAGTGGGTCAAAGCCTCTGCTTTCGGCTCAGGTCATCATCTCAGAGTCCTGGGATTGAGCCCCGCATCGGGCTCTCTGCTCAGTAGGGAGCCTGCTTCCTCCCTGCTTATGATCCCTCACTAGCTATGTTTCTCTCTGTCAATAAATACATAAAATCTTTTTAAAAAATGGGCAAAGTATTTGAATAGACATTTCTCCAATGATGATTTATAAATGGTCAATAAGCATATGAAAAGACTCTCAACATCAGTAGTCATTAGGGAAATGCAAATCAAAAACATCATGAGATATCATCTCATACCCATTAGAATGGCCACTATAAAAAAAATGTTATTGTGGATGAGTAGAAATTGGAACCCTTGTGCACTATTGGGGGGATTGTAAAATGGAGCAACTGCTATGGAAAACAGGAGTTTCCTTAAAAAATTTTTAGTAAAACTACCATATAATCCAGTAATCCTACTTCTTGATATTTATGCAAAAAAACTGAAAGCAAAGTTCCAAAGAGATGTTTGCATATAATATTTATAGCAGCATTATTCAGAATAGTCAAAAGAGGTGGAAGCAACCCAAATGTCCATCAACAGGTGAATGGATAAATAAAATGTGATATATACATACAGTGGCATATTATTCAGCCTCAAAAATGAAAGAAATTCTGCCAAATACCACATTGATGAAACTTAAGGTCATGTTATGTGAAATAAGTTGGTTACAAAAAGACAAATACTGTACAATTTTACTGTATGAGTATCTAAAGTAGTCAAGAAACAGAAAGTAGACTTGTGGTTACTAGGAGCTTGGTGGGGGGAAAAAGGGAATTGTTTAATGCATAGAGTTTCAGAGTTGTAAATGAAAGTTCTGGAGATCTGTTTCAGAACAATGTGAATATACTTAACTTTACTCTTAAAAATGGTTAAAATGATAAATTTTGCATGAGTTTTGCCACAATAAAAATTTTTAATCAAAACATTAAAAACTCTAATGATAGTAAGTGTACAGGGAAATGGAAATATATTAAAACTAATATTTATTTAATACACTATAATTTAAAACATCAAGGCATTAAAGTGTTTTATTTATTTGTAAAAAGAAAAGACAAAAAACAAACAGTAAGCTATAGAATAGTATGATACACTTAAAAACATAAAAGTCAAAAGTCAAAACACACCAAAGTATACAGTGACTTTGGGGGACATATTTTCATATATAAAAATGTTAGAGAAAAACTGGAAGGATATACACCAAATTGATCACGGTAGAAATCTTTGGGTATGGGAAAAGGGGACCAGATTGTGGGTGATGGTTAAAAGGGACTTATCCATAGTGCTTCAAGTTTTTATGCAGAGAATCAGTTCATAAATTATTTATACAAAATAGCCTCTAAACATATAAAGAGATGTTCGATCTCATTCATAACAAAACTCAAATTAAAACTATAATGAAATTCCATTTCTCTTCTTTCAGACTGGCAAAGAGTTGAAAGCTTGATGATATATTCTTTTGGTGAGGCTATGAGGGAATATTGCTGCTGGGAAGGCAAATGATACTGCCTACAAAGGGGAATTTGGCAATATCTAACAATCCCTAAACTCTACTTCCAGAACTTCACCAGGAACATACGCCTCTAACAATACAAAAATAAATGCCCAAGGTGATTCATTGCAGCATTACTTATAATTGCAAAATATTGGTAAGTACCTTAATGGCCAAACATAGAAGACTGACTTTCCTCACATATATACAATCAGATTCTAGGTAGGATGATGTCTGTTAAGTGGTAGGGAGTGATTTCCAGCATATGGTAAATGATAAAGGGGGGTTGCAAAAGTATATGTGTAGTATTCTTCCATTGCATAAGAGAGAAGGAGAAAAAAATGCATGTATATTCATAAGCCAAAATTTAATGAACTTAGTGACCTATACAAAGTGTTAATATAGAGGAGGCATGAAAACCGTGGAGACAGGACTAACATTTCTCTGACCAATAAGGTTGATGTTGTTATGCTAATGTTCTAGATATTTTGAAATAAAAAAAATTAATATGGATCAAAAAAATCCCTAAAATGGAATGTAAATAGAAACACATAAATCCAACTACATTTTTAAGTGAATATCATGTCGACATTGAAGAGGGGAAAAATAATCCAAGTAACTTTCGACTATACAATAATTTGGCTATATATATTGCCTAAAGGAAAAAGGAATGCAAACAAATCTTGAATTCTTAGTAGTTTTTTTTTCTCATAGTAGTATGGGAATAGGAATTCTAAAGCTACTTTATGGGGCGCCTGGGTGGCTCAGTTGGTTGGGCGACTGCTTTCGGCTCAGGTCATGATCCTGGAGACCCGGGATCGAGCCCCACATCTGGCTTCCTGCTCAGCGGGAAGCCTGCTTCTCCCTCTCTCCGCCCCTCTGCTTGTGTCCCCTCTGTAGCTGTGTTTCTCTCTGTCAAATAAATAAATAAAATCTTTAAAAAAATAAAAAAAAATAAAGCTACTTTATGTGTATTGTAGGACTGACCAGAGGAAAAATATATTGATTTTTTGAGAGTTAGGGTCCCCATTACATAGGAAAGGAGATATAAATATGGGAAGGGGGAGAAGTGGGAAGGAGAAGAACCCTATGAGATTTACAAGAATTGGTTTTCTAATATTTTTACTAACTTTTTTTATTTGATGGGACCACATACAATAACACCCCAGCAAAAATTTAGTGCCCACAATGAAATTCCACAGTAATAGGAATTGGTACTTTAAAATTTTTACTCCCTTCACCCATTTCTCACCTCCCCCCCAGTCCCCAGCTTCTGGAAACCACCGATCTGTTCTCTATGTCAATGAACCAGTATTTTTTAAAAAGATTTTATTTATTTATTTGACAGAGAGAGAGAGAGTGAGAGAGGGAACACAAGCCGGGGGAGTGGGAGAGGGAGAAGCAGGCTTTCCAGCTGAGCAGGGAGCCAGATGCAGGGTTTCCATCCCAGAACCTTGGGGCCAAGAGCAGATGCTTATCAACTGAGCCACCCAGGAGCCCCAAACTAGTATTGTTTTGTTTTTTGTTTTTTTAGATTCCACAAATAAGAGAGATCATATGGTATTTGTCTTTCTCTGTCTGACTTATTCCACTTTGCATGGTACCCTCTTGGTTGATCCATCTTGTCACAGGTGGCAAGGTTTCATTCCTTTTTATGGCTGAATAATATCCATTGTATGTGTTTGGCACAATTTCTTTATCATTCATCCATTAATGGACACAGGTTGTTTCTGTGTCTTGGCCATTGTGTATAATGCTGCAGTGAACATGGAGGTGGAAATATCTTTTTGAGTTAGTGTTTTTGTTTTCTTTGGATAAATATCTAGAAGTGGAATAGCAGGATCATATGGATTCTTTTTTAAATTTTTGAGGAAACTTCAGACTGTTTTCCATAATGGTTGCCCCAATTTACATTCCTAACAATGTATAAGGTTCCCTTTCCTCCACATCCTCGCCAACACTTGTTATTTCTTACCTTTTTGATAACAACCATTCTAATGAGTGTGAGTGGATATCTCGTTGTGGTTTTGATTTGCATTTCCTTGATTATTAGTAATGTTGATAATCTTTTCATATGCCTGTTGATCATCTGTATGTTTTCTTTAGAAAAATGTCTATTCAGAACCTCTGTCTATTAAAAAATTTATATTTCACAAAAATAGAATAAACAGATCTAAAATTTGTGCGGAACCACAAAAAAATCATGAATATCCAAAGCAATCTTGAGAAAAAAGAACAAAGCTGAAGACATCATGCTGACTTCAAACTATATTACAAAGCTATAATAATTAAAATAGTATAGTATTGGCATAAAAACAGACACGTAGATGGAACAGAGCCCAAAAATAAACCCATGCATATATGGTTGGTTAATTTATAACAAAGGAGCCCAATGGGAAAAGTCAAACTATTCAGTAAATAGTATTGGTAAAACTGGACAGTTATATGCAAAAGAACAAAACTGGACTACTACCTTACACCATAAACGAAAGTTAATTTATTTTTTTTTATTTTTATTTTTTTAAAGATTTTATTTATTTGACAGAGAGAAACACAGCTAGAGAGGGAACACGAGCAGGGGGATTGAGAGAGGGAGAAGCAGGCTTCCCGCCGAGCAGGAAGCCCGATGTGGGGCTCGATCCCGGGTCTCCGGGATCATGACCTGAGCCGAAGGCAGTGGCTTAACCAACTGAGCCACCCAGGCGCCGCCAACAA
>PITA01033703.1:0-12422 GCA_004023965.1 Spilogale gracilis | reverse complement strand
TAATAAATTCTTTTGCTGGTAATAAATTCTAATAATTGTTTCTGTTTCCTTGGTGTTAGCTGTGATCTCTTCCCTTTCATTCATGATTTTATTGATTTGGGTCCTTTCTCTTTTCTTTTGGATAAGTCTGGCCAGAGGTTTATCGATCTTATTAATTCTTTCAATGAACTAGCTTCTAGTTCTGTTGATTTGTTCTACCGTTCTTCTGTTTCTATTTCATTGATGTCTGCTCTAATCTTTATTATTTCTCTTCTCCTGCTTGGTTTAGGTTTTATTTGCTGATCTTTCCATGGATCCATTAGGTGTAAGGTTAGCTTGTGCCTTTGGGACTTTTCTACTTTTTGGGAGAGGCTTGGATGGCTACGTATATCCCCCGTAGGACTGCCTTTGCAGTATCCCATAGGTTTTGGAGTGACTTGTTTTCATTCTCATTAGTTTCCTTGAATTGTTTAAGTTCTTCTTTAACTTCCTGGTTGACCCAGTCATTCTTTAGCAGGATGCTCTTTAAGTTCCAGGTGTCTGAATTCCTTCCAAATTATTACTTGTGACTGAGGTCCAGTTCCAAAGCATTCCAAAGCATTCCTGTTGAGGGATGGTTGAGGGAGTGCTCAGGGTTGAAAATATAAACCATTACCACAGGATGATCCCTAGGAAAATCTGGAGTGGTTGGATACCACTACAGTAAAAACATAGCCAAGATAAAACTCAAGAATAAAATTTATTAAATTAATAATCTTAAAGTAAATTTAAAAATTAAAAAAGGCAGGGGTTAGAGGAAGGGCGAGGGGGCCATAATCTCTCATTGTGGACAGCGTAGTGTATTTCAGTTGTTCCTGGTTGTATTTTCTTCTATTTGTTAAAGGACACTACTTCTCAAATTTACAAGGAATGTAAAATGTATATATGTAAAGGTTATAGTGAATAGGGGATAAAGGACTATAATGAAACATATAGTTATAAAAAAAATGTAGGTGTGAAGAAGTGCAAGTTCAAAAGCTCCTATGAAATATAGGTTGATATATTAAACATCTAGTTGAAATGAGAAAAAGGTGAAAAGAAGAAACAGAAGAAGCATAAGAGTTAGAATAAAAAGAAAGATAAATTTTTTTCTGATAAATAAACAAGCCTTGAGACAATGCTTGTAGCTCAATATAGTATTTTCCCTTGGTGTTCGGATTTTATGTTTTTATGGGGACTGTAGGGTTGTTGTCCTCTTTTTTATTCCAGGCTGTCTCCTCAGGGTGGGCCTGCCTCCCTGTTTCTCAGGCAACCCTGCTTGGGCAGAGTTACTTCCCTATTGGGGACCTGGCTCAGTGGAAACTTGTCTTTTGTGCTTTTGTTTTCTGGTGGATTTCCCTGCCTTGCCTCTTCTAAGGGTCAGAGCATAAATGGCCACACCCAAACCTCTGGCCCAGGGCATAGAAATCACAGCCTGGTCCCTTCAGTAAACCATCTAGAATCAACAGTCTTTGTTTCTGTATGCCTGCTGAAAACCACTGCCTCCTGTGGTGCCCACCCACAGTGACTCTCGCAGAAGTCATCTTGGGGCCGTGGCATGCCCCTGCCCTTTGTGCTTCTAAAACAACTAGCAGCCATCGGCTCGCACTCGCACCCAGTGTTCCTGGACCCTGTCTGGATGCTGCTCTAAAACCTTTTCCCTGCTGCTACCGCTGTGTGAGTTTTTCCCTCGTCTCTGGCACAGGATGCTTTTGTGCTCTGGTATTATATAACTTTCCAGGAGCAAGGTTATGGAGGCTTTTCCCCCCTGTTTATCTTCCAATATCTCCCCACAGATTCACGATTCAGTCCTTCCTGCCTTGCAACAGTCAGTCTTTTCTGCTTTTAGAGATCTAGGTATATATTCTTACATCTCAGGCAGATTTCATGGGTGTTCAGAATGGTTTGGTAGATATCCAGCTAAATTCAGGGAACAGGTTGAAATGGCAGTCCCCTACTCCTTTGCCATTTTGCCTCCGACCAAGACATTTGCATATACTTCTGATCTGAAAATTGTATCTTTCACCTGAGCTTGATTCCTCTGTCTTATATTACTGATGTGTCAGGTCAGTGTGACCAGCCCCAGCAGGTTGGCTGAAGGGAGGCATCTGGTCTGATAGATTACACTACTCCAATACAGTGCCAATGCAGCTGCAAACTGGCCCCTTAACAATATGGAGGCAAAACCCTACTTGGTGTAGCCACAGCAGGCAGAGTGGGCCATTGCACCCAATAGGACTGAAGGCAAGTACTGCTCAGCCATAATAGTAGGTCACATGCAACCCACATGGGAGCTACCACTAAATGAAGCTCCCTGGTTTTGGTGAATAGGGAGCATTGTGTTATTTTGCACTATAGGACCTTGTCTTCAGAACGCCACTATTTTGAAGAGCAGGAGATGCAGCTGACTTTTCTAATACATGGAAGCAAACCAAAAAAATGAGGAGATACAGAAATATAACCCAAATGGAAGAACAGGACAAAACTACCACAAAAGAGCAAAATGAATGAAAATAAGCAGTATGTCTGATAAAGAATTCAAAGTAATGGTCATAAGGATATTCATTGGACTTGAGAAAAAAATGGAGGCTTTCAGTGAAGCCTTCAACAAAAAAGAAAATGTAAAAAAGAACCAGTCAGAAATGAGGAAGTCAATTACTGAAATAAGAAATACACTGAAGGGAATCAATAGAAGATTACAGGTGGCAGAAGAATGTGATGATCAACAACCTGGAAGACAGGGTAAAGGAAAGCAACTTGGCTGAACAGCAAAAAGAAAAAAGTATAATAAAAAATGATAATAAGTTGGGGTACTTGGATGGCTTAATTGGTTGGGCGATTGCCTTCAGCTCAGGTCATGGTCTCAGGGTCCTGGGATCAAGTCCCACATTGGGCTCCCTGCTCAGTGGGGAGCCTGCTCCCTCTTCCATTGTCCCTGCTTGTGCTTTCTCTCTCTCTCAAATAAAGAAATAAAATCTTTAAAAAAAAGTGATAGCAAGTTAAGCAATTCAGCAACATGATCACCTATAACAATGGTCATATTGTAGGGATTCTAGGAGGAGAAGATAGAGAGGAGTAGAAAACTTATTTGAAGAAATAAATCTTGTGAAATCTGGGGAAGGAAACACATGCATATTTGGGAATCACAGAGATCCCCCAGTGAAATAAAACTAAGGAGGCACCAAGGCACATAATTAAAATGGCAAAAGGTAGTGACCAAGAATTTCAAAGGCAGCGAGAGAAAATAAAACAGTTACAAATAAGAGAAACCTCATAAGGCTATCAGCTGATTTTTCAACAGAAATTTTGCAGGCCAGAGGAGAGTGGCTTGATATATTCAAAGTACTGAAAGGAAAACCTGCAACCAAGAATATACTACCTAATAAGTTTACAATTTAAGATAGAAGGAGAGTGAGTTTGCCAGAAAGTTAAAGGAGTTCATCACCACTGAACAAGCCTTCTAAGACTCATTAAAGGGAATTCTTTGAGTTGAAAGAAAAGGCTGTGTTTAAATGTAAGAAAATTATGAAAGGAAAAAAATTCACAGGTTAATTCAAACATAATAAAAGCAGGAGCTTGATCACTTATTAAACCGGTACAGAGGTTAAAGGAAAAAAGCTTTAAAGTCAGTTGTATCTATAAAAATAAGGGGTTCACAAAATAGAAGGATGAAACATATGACATCATGTACATGAAACATGGGGAGGCGGAAGTAAAAATCTAGTGCTTTTTGAATGGGTTCAAACGTAAGTGACCATCAACTTAATATAGACTGTTGTATGCTTAAGGTGTTATATGTGAACCTAATGGTAACCACAAGTCAAAAATTTATAATAGATACACAGAAAATAAAGAGGAAGAAATCCAAGTATAATCTCAAGAGGAAGAGAAGAAGAAAGGAACAAAGAAGAACTATAAAATCAAACTTAATACAAGTAACTAAATGGCAATAAATATATACCTGTAAATAAATTACTTTAAATGCAAGTGGACTAAATGCTTCCATCAAAAGACATAGTGTGACTAAATGGATAAAAAAGCAGGACTGTCATCTATATGCTACCTATAAGACACTCACATCAGACCTAAGGACACATGTAAACTGATTTTGTAGTTATGGAAAAATATTACACAAATGGAAGTAAATAGAAAGCTAGATTAGCAATATTTGTATCAGAGAACATAGACTTTAAAATGAAGACTATAACAAGAGACAAAGGGAGCATAATGATGACGGGAAAAATACAACAAGGGGGTATAACAATCATAATTATGTACCCAACATGGGAGCACCTAAATATATAAAGAAACTATAATACAGACAAACAAAGAAACTTACAGGAATACAATAATGGGGATGTTAATACCCTAAACAATAACCGTGTTTAGAGTATTAACATCAATGGATAGATTATTTGGACAGAAAATCAACAAGGAAAGAGTGGCCTTGGATTACATGTTGGATCAGATGGGCTTAATATATTCAGAACATTCCATCCAAAGTAAATGGAATAAACATTCTTTTCAAATGCACATGGCATAGTCTCCAGGAAATATTACATGTTAGATCACCAAATAAATCTCAATAAATTAAAAAAGACAAATAATATTATGCATCTTTTATGACCAAAACAGTATGAAACCAGGAAGTAATCACAAAAACAAAATCTGGAAAGGACACAAATATATGAAGATGAAATAACATTGTACTAAACAATGAATGGGTCATCAGACAAAATCAAAACTTACATGCAAACAAATGAAAATGAAAACATGGGGTGTCTGGGTGGGTCAGACAGTTAAGCTTCTGACTCTTGGTTTTGGCTTAGGTCATGATCTGAGGGTTGTGAGATCAAGTCCACTACACTCAGTGTGGAGTTTGAGATTCTTTCTCCTTTCTCTGCCCCTCCTGTTCATGCTCTTTCTACCTCTCAAATAAATACATCTTAAAAGAAAACACAATTTTCCAAAATTTGTGGGATACAGCAAAATCTGTTCTAAGAGGGGCGATTATAGCAATGCAAGCCAAGAAAAATTTCCAGTAAACAACCTAATCTTACAACTAAAGGAGCTAGAAAATGACTAGTTTAGAAAAATTGGAAAGATCAGAGTAGAAATAAGTGAAATAGACTAAAAAACAGTAGATTAACGAAACCAGGAGGTAATTCTTTGTAAATCTCAACAAAGTAGGTAAATCTTTAGCCAGACTCAAAAAGAAATAAAAATAAAAAGAGGGATAACTCAATCAGAAATGAAGGAAAAGTAACAACCAATATTACAGAAATACAGTTCATTATAAGAGAATATTATGAAAAATTATATGTCAACAAATTGGACAATCTGGAAGAAATAGATAAATTCTTAGAAACGTAAAACCTAACAAAACTGAACCAGGAAGAAGTAGAAAATTTGAACAGACCAATTACTAGCAATGAAATTGACTCAGTAATCAAGAAAACTCCAACAATAAAAGTCCAGGACCAGATAGCTTTCAAAGATGAATTCTACCAGACATTTAAAGAAGAGGTAATACTTATTCTTCTCACACTATTCCAAAAAAATGGAAAATGAAGGAAAGCTTCCAAATTCATTCTATGAAGCCAGCAGTACACTCATACCAAAACCACTAAATAGAATAAAACTACAGGCCAATATCTCTAATGAACATAGATGCAGGAATTCTTAAGAAAATATTAGCAAGCTGAATCCAACTATACATTTAAAAAAAAAATCACCATGATCAAGTAGGATTTTTTCTGGGATTGTGAGGGTCGTTCAATATTTGCAAATCAATTAATATGATATATCTCATTATCACAAGAGAATGGATAAAAACTACATGATCATCCCAATAGATGCAGAAAAAACATTTGACAATGTACAACATCCATTCGTGATAAAAACTCTCAACAAAGCTGTTTTAGAGGGAGCATACTTCAGTATAATAAAGACTATATATGAAAAACCTGCAGTTAAGTGGTGAAAAACTGAGAGCTTTTTCTCTCGGGTTAGGAACAAGACAAGGATGTTCACTCTCACCACTTTAATCAATAGTAAAGTTCTAACCACAGCAGTTAGTCAATAAAAAGAATGAAAAGGTAGCCAAATTGGAAAATAAAAAGTAAAACTTTAACTATATGCAGATGAAATGCTGTGTATAGGGAACAAAACAAAGCTTTACCAAGCAATCCCTACAACTGTTGAGTGAATTCAGTAAAGTCTAAGAATACACAATTAATATACAAAACCTATTGACCCTGTATACTCTAATAAAGTACCACATGAGAAATTAAGGAACTATCCCAATTACATTTGCACAAGGAAGAATAAAATTCCTAGTCGCAAACCCAACCAAGGAGATGAATGACCTTTACTCCAAAAACTATAACTGCTGAATGATAGTGAAGATGACACAAACAAATAGAAAAATATTCCATGCTCATGAACTAGAAGAATTGATATTGTTAAAATATTCATACTACCCAGAGCATCTACAGATTTGATGCAGCTCCTGTCAGAGTACCAGCATTTCTCACAGAATTGTTCAATAATCCTAAAACTTGCATGGACTTACAAAAGACCCCCAATAGCTAAAGCAGTCTTGAGAAGGAAGAATAAGTTAGCAGTATCATTATAGCAGTTCAAGATAGAGTAGAAAGCTGAATAATCAAAACAGTATGATACTGTCATAACAGTAGCAACATAGTTCACTGGAACAGAACTGAAGACCAGAAATAAACCCACATTTGTATGGTCAATTAATCTGCAACAAAGGAGACAATAATGTACAATCGGGAAAAGATAGTTTCTTCAGTAAATGGTTCTGGGAAAACTGGACAGCTACATGCGAAAGAATGAAAACTGGAACAGTTTCTTACACCATACACAAAAATAAATTGAAAATGGATTAAAGACTTAAGTGTGAGTCCTGAAACCATAAAATTTCTAGAAGAAAACATAGGCAACAAGTTTTTAAAAAATGATGATAGCAACATTTTTCTAGTTATGGCTCATCAGTCAAGGGAACCCAAAACAAAATTAAGCTATTGGGACTACACCAAAATAAAAAGCTTTTGCACAACAAAGGAAACCAGCAACAAAGCAAAAAGGCAACCTACTGAATGGGACAATATCTTTGCAAGTGATATATTTGAGAAGGGGTTAATATCCAAACTATATAAAGCATTTAAAGCATTCAGCACACACACACACACACAAAAGCAAAAAAACAAAGAGTTAATTAAAAAGTGGGTAGAGGACCAGAATGGACTTTTTTTTCCCCAATGAAGACATGCCCGTGGCTAACAAGCACATGAAAAGAAGGTCATCATTACTAATCATCAGGGAAATGCAAAATAAAACCACAGTCAGGTATCACTTTACACCTCTCAGGATCTAAAATAGAAAACAAATTATAATAAGTGATGGAGGATGTGTAGAAAAAGGAACCCTTGTGCGTTGTTGATGTAAATGCAAATTGCTGCAGCCACTGTGGAAAACATTATGGAGGTTCCTCAAAAATGTTAAGTAGAATTACTGTATCATTTAGTAATTCCTCTACTTGGTATTTAGCTAAAGAAAATGACGATAGTAGTTCTACAAGATATGCACCCCAATGTTTATTATAACTTTGGAAATATCATAGACAAAATACCATTGTTTCCATACCTAGAAATGTTCCAAGTGTACATTCATTGATGAATGGATAAAGAAGATGTACTATGTGTCACACACACAAACACACACACACACACACACACACACACACACACACACAAATATTACTCAGACGTAAAAAAAGAATGAAATTTTGCTACTTATAACATGGAACGATATAGAAGGTATAATGAAAAGTAAAATAGAGCCATGTAGAGGGTATAATAAAAAGTAAAATAAGTCAGAGAAAGATAAATTCCATATGATTTTACTCGTGTGGAATTTAAGAAACAAAACAAATGAACGAGGAAAAAAAGAAGCACCCCCCAAAACAAAACAAAACACCACCACACTTTGAAATGCAGGTGACAAACTGGTGGTTCACAAATGGGTGGAAGAGGTAGAGGAGATCAAGAGTACACTTATCTTGATGAGCACTGAGAAACATTTGTTGTTGAATCATTATATTGTACACCTGAAATTAATGTAACACAGTATGTTAATTATACTTCATTTAAAAAAAGGAATAGAGTGCTAAATTAGTCAACAAAAAAGAAACATGATATTCAAATCCAATCCTTGATTGAATCATGCATTAAAAGTAAATTCTAAAAGATATATTTTGAGTATAATTGGATAGATTTGTTATAGTGTATAAATTAGATAATTTAATAGCAATATTAAATTCCTTGGATATAATAATATTCTATACATGAATGTCTTTGTTTTAGGACAAAATTTTGAAATGTGTAAGGGTGGTGATTTTTGTAGTTTACTTTCAAAAAGTACAGCAAATAAAGTAGAGAGAATGCAACTAATTTTAGTAACTTGGGAATCCAGGTGAAGATTAAGGTGTTTATTCTCTGTAACATCTGTTTAGTTTTTCTATACACCTGAAATTTATCTAAATAAAATTTTTGGAGAATTTTTTAAAAAATATATAGGCCTTTTCCCAGAAAGCTTTTTCCCACAGTCTTTAAAGATTTGATAAGGAATTTCAAGTCCGTCCTTTGTGGGCATACTGTGTATGTACTAACTCACTGGATAATTTATCTTCTTATGTACATAAAGCATTGCATTTTTCTTTTTATTACTTGCAAGGGAATTGTTTCCCTTTTGGAGAAATGCAAGGGTACTTATCACAAAATTATTAAAGTCCTTTTTACTTTTGCAATATTAAGTCATGAGGATTTGTTTAGAGAATTTGCATGTAACATTAATAGACATTTTGTTTCTAATTCTACTTGTTAATGGCAATGAAGTCATACAGATTTCATTAGGGAGAATTCTTAAAAACTTAAACTGTTAATATTTTATCTTTAGGTGCTTATCTCTGTTCATTAATGCATAATTTAAAATTATTAATTTTTTAAAATTGTATTTGATTCTTCTCATTGCATTGGTTTTCAGTCTTATTAACAATCTCATGAAACCTCACATCTGTTTGGATTTGTGTGTGTGAATGTACTGAGGGCTTAAAAAGATTTTGTGCACATTTATATTTTATATGCATGAAGAGTATAATTTGGTGACATTTAATTAGATACAGTCATTATTTTGTTATTAGAGACAATGAGATGATTTCTATGAAAAAATATACTTTGAAATAGTTCTTTTGAATATAGTATTACAGGTCCACATTATATTTTTTATTGAGGGAAGAAAAACTGACTAGTATGTTTGACTTTGTAAAATGTCATTTATAGGGGCACCTGGATTGCGCAGACAGTTAAGCCTCTGACTCTTGGTTTTCACTTGGGTCATGATCTCAGAGTCGTAGGATTGAGCCCCTCATCCAGCTCTGCACTTGGTGTCAAGTCTCCTTGGGATTCTCTCTCCCTCTCCTTCTGCCCCTCTTGGTCATGTTTTCTCTATCTCTCTCTCTCAAAATTAATTAATTTAAAAAATTTAAAAAATAATAAAATATTTATATATCATATTGTAGTTCGCAATGTACCAGTATATTTATTTTTAAAGGTTTATTTATTTATTTGACAGATAGTGAGAGAGGGCATACAAGCAGGGGGAGTGGGAGAGAGAGAATCAGTCTTCCCCTCTGAGCAGGGATCCCAATGTGAGGCTCCATCACAGGACTCCGGGACCATGACCCAAGCCAAAGGCAGACATTTAATGACTGAGCAACTGAGGTATCCCAGTGTACCAATATTTAAAATTATAACTGTATTACATTATGTATAACTATATATCTATTATAATTAATATAATAAAACATTTTATTGATACTTATAATTAATTTCATTATGTTTATTAATAATTTTTATTTACATAGTTGAGTTTAAAACTGTTTCTGAACCTACTCAATTACCCAAAATCTCTTAAATGAATTTTGATTCTGTCCTTTATGCTATATTAAAAAGTGTTATGTAATGCTTTTTCATTTTTTAATATAATTTCTTCTTTTTAATTTATTTTTTATTTCTTTCAGTGTTCCAAGATTCATTGCCCATGCCCCACACCCAGTGCTCCATGCAGTAGGTGCCCTCAGTACCCACCACTAGCCTCTCCCATCCCCTCACCCCCTTCCCTCCAAGACACTCAGTTTCCTTCTGTGTCCAAAGTCTCTCTTGTTTCGTTTCTCTTCCTGAATTACCCTACTTCCCATTTACTTTCCTTCTCCTACTGTCTTCCATATTACCCTTTATGGACCACAAGTAAGTGAAACCATGTGATACTTGACTTTCTCTACTTGCCTTATTTCACTCAGCATAGTCTCTTCCAATCCAGTCCATGCTGCTACAAAAGTTGGATATTCATCCTTTCTGATGGAGGCATAGTATTCCATTGTATGTATATACCACATCTTCTTGACCCATTCATCTGTTGAAGGGCACCTTGGCTCTTTCCACAGTTTGGCGATTATGGCCATTGCTGCAATGAACATTGGGGTACATATGGCCCTTCTTTTCACTACATCTGTATCTTTGGGGTAAATGCCCAGTGGTACAATTGCAGGGTCATAGGGTATTTCTATTTTTAATTTTTTAAGGAATCTCCGCACTGTTTTCCAAAGCGGCTGCACCAGCTTGCATTCCCACCAACAGTGTAAGACAGTTCCCCTTTCTCTGCAGCCTCTCCAACACTTGTTTCCTGACTTGTTAATTTTGGCCATTCTGACTGGTGTAAGGTGGTATCTCAGTGTGGTTTTGATTTGAATTTCCCTGATAGCTAGTGACGCTGAACATTTTTTCATGTGTCTGTTAGCCAATTGTATGTCTTCTATGGAGAAATGCCTCTTCATGTCTCTTGCCCATTTTTTGATGTGTTCATCTTCTTTTTAGATGTTGAGTTTGAGTAGTTCCTTATAGATCTTGGATACCAGCCCTTTCTCTGTAGTGTCATTTGCAAATATCCTCTCCCATTCTGTGGGTTGCCTCTTTGTTTTGTTGAATGTTTCCTTTGCTGTGCAGAAGCTTTTTATTTTGATGAAGTCCCAGAAGTTGATTTCGCTTCTGTCGCCTTTGCCTTTGGAGACGTGTCATGAAAGAAGTTGCTGTGGCCGATGTGGAAGAGGTTACTGCCTATGTTCTTTTCCAGGATTTTGATGGATTCCTGCCTCACGTTGAGGTCTTTCATCCATTTCGAGTTTGCCTTTGTGTGTGGTATAAGAGAATGGTCTAGTTTCATTTTTCTATATGTAGCTGTCCAATTTTCCCAACACCATTTATTGAAGAGACTGTCTTTTTTCCACTAGATATTTTTTCCTGCTTTGTCAAATATGATTTGCCCCTAGATTTGTGAGTCCATATCTGAACTCTCTACTGTGTTCCACTGGCCTATTTCTCTGTTTTTGTGCCAGTACCATGCTGTCTTGGTAATCACAGCTTTGTAATAAAGCCTGAAGTCAGGTAACGAGATGCCCCCCCAGCTTTGTTTTTCTTCTTAAGCAATTCATTAGTGATTCGGGGTCTTTTTTGTTTCCATATAAAATTTACGATTGTTTGTTCCAATGCTTTGAAGTATGTTGGTGGAATTTTGATTGTAGTGGCATTGGAAGTATAGATTGCTCTGGTTAGTATGGACATTTTGACAATGTTTATTCTTCCTATCCATGAGCATGGAATGGTCTTCCATCTTTCTGTGACTTCTTCAATTTCTTTCATGAGTGTTCTGTAGTTTTTTGAGTACAGATCCTTGACTTCTTTGGTTAGGTTTATTCCTAAGTATCTAATGGTTTTTGGTGCTGTAGTAAACAGAATCGATTTTCTGATTTCCCTTTCTATATTTTCATTGTTAATGTATAAGAATGCAACTGATTTATTTATGTTGATTTTGTATCCTGCCACATTACTGAATTGTTGTATGAGATCTAGTAGTTTGGTGGTAGGTCTTTTGGGTTTTCCACATAGTGTATCATTTCATCTGCAAAGAGAGAGAGTTTGACTTCTTCTTTGCCAAGCTGAATACCTTTTATTTCTTTCTGTTGTCTGATTGCTGTTGCTAATACTTCTAACACTATGTTGAACAGTAGTGGTGAGAGTGGGCATCCCTGTCTTGTTCCTGATCTCAGAGGGAAGGCTATCAGTTTTTCCCCATTGAGAATGATATTCGTTGTGGGTTTTTCATAGATAGATTTTATGAGGTTGAGAAATGTTCCCTCTATCCCTATACTTTGAAGAGTTTTGATCAGGAACGGGTGTTGTATTTTGTCAAATGCCTTTTCTGCATCAATTGAGAGTACCACGTGGTTTTTCTCTCTTCTCTTATTGATTTGTTCTATCACGTTGATTGTTTTGCGAATGTTAAACCAC
>PITA01033702.1:0-12428 GCA_004023965.1 Spilogale gracilis | reverse complement strand
TAGGGGTATAAGGCATAATGATCCTAATTTTATTTTTCACGCTTATCAGGGTTCCATCCCAGGACCCTGGGATCATGACCTGAGCTGAAGGCAGATGCTTAAGGAACTGAGCCACCCAGGTGTCCCTTTTCCGTGGAAATTCTTTATTTTTTAATTTAAATTTTATTTTATTTTTTCAGTGTTTCAAGATTCATTGTTTATGCACCACCCCTAGTGCTCCACGCAATATGTGTCCTTCTTAATACCTACCACCCGGCTCACCCATCCCTCCACCCCCGCTTCCTTCCAAAACCCTCAGTTTGTTTCTCAGAGCCCAGTCTCATGCTTCGTCTCCCTCCCTGATTTACCCCATTTCACATTTCCTTTCCTTCCCCTACCTAATGTCTTCCATGTTACTCGTTATGTTCCACAAGTAAGTGAAACCATGTGATAATTGATTTCTCCAGTTGGCTTATTTCACTTAGCATGTTCTCCAGTTTATATAATGAAATATTATGCCTCCATCAAAAAGGATGAATATCCGTGGAAATTCTTAAGCCAAATCAAACAAGAACCAAAAAAACCTTACAAATCTGGGGTCCTGATTTCTATTTCTGAGAACTTTTTGGTACTGGTACCACGTGATCTTCCTTGAAGAAAGATATGATGCTTCATTTGTGGAGCTGAGAGTTTCTCTTGGCCTCTCTTCATGGGAGATCATAAACCCTCCTTCTCCACTTCTGCACTACTAATCCCTCTCTCACAACCCACCAGGATAATGGGTTCGGTCTGGGATGTATGCTAGCCTACCTTTTCCTCACTCTTGCTGCCCTAGTTTTGGCATTAATTCTTGACTCCTGCTCTATTATCTAGGGATGCAGGCTAAGACTTTCCTACCCAGTTGTCCCATATGCATACTTGGTTTAAAAGTTACAGCCCTGCCCTGCAGGCCCAGAGTTGATTAGAGCATCTGGTCCAAGATGGATCAGTTTTTTTCTTGCCAGAATTTGGAATTTCAGCCTAGAGACAATGTATAGTTTGCTAGGGCTGTTTTTAAACTAAGTACTGCAAACTGGGTGGCCAGTGGGGAGGAGCAGTGAATAGCTTGTTCCAGGATCTGAGTAAAAAGCAGGTGGAAACTATATATTCAGTGAAGACTAAACAATGACTAACATAAAGGAAACCATACTGCAAACACCCTAAATAATATAGTCAGCAGAAGTGAATGCCTGAAGCAACTGACCTTTGTTACAAAGACTGTAGACAGATGTAAAATTTTTATACTACCTGTTGATATCTTAAATATACATTTGGTGTGTTATATATGTTACTTAATGGGGAAAGGAAAGCCATGCTTGGTAGAAGCATGCTTGAAAAAAGCTTGATCAGACAAGAGTACCTCTTCAAACTCAGGATCAATTTAAGATCTCTGAAGGTTGTAGGTTCTTTTGTTTTTAGAGGCCCATATAATATCAAATATATATTGATAAAGGACATGGTACATTTTACCTTATATATAACTATGTGAAGATTTAATTATCCTTGGACCTTGGGTAGTTAACAAAATGTTGCATTCTGTAGGTACAAGAATAGCATTTATTAATTCTATTTTGTAATTTTCTTATTTTAGATCCAATACATGCATTTTGTGTGGAGGTGGGTTGTTTTGAAGGTTTTATAGGATTGGGATGATTGGGTGGCTCAATTGGTTAAGCGTCTGACTTCAGCTCAGGTCATGATCCTAGGGTTCTAGGATCAAGTACTGCTTTGGGCTTTTTGCTTATCAGAGAGCCTGGTTCTCCCTATGCCTGCCTCTACACTTGCTGTTCTCTCTCTCAACTCTTCCTGACAAATAAATAAATGAGATTTTTTTAAAGAAAATTTTATAGGCTTTATACATTGTGCTTTTGGTGTCCAGTGGAAGAAATTGGATGCTTGTATCTTAATGACTTAAAAACAATTCTTTAAAAGACTTTATATATTTGAAAGGAAGTGTGCATGTGGGTGTGTGCCTATGGGAGCACACACGAGTGAGGGGGAGGGATAGAGGGAGAGGAATACACAGACTCCCCACTGAGCAGGGAGCCTGATGGGGCTCAGTCCCAAGGCTCTGGGATTATGACTTGAGCTGAGGGCAGATGCTTAACCAACTGAGCCACTCAGGTGCCCCTGTTTTAAATTTTTTAAATCAATTTATAGTTACATTTTTCTTAACAACTGAAAAACATAATTCTTAGTATAGTATTTAAACTGCTTCTGTATTTGCTTTCAAGAAGTGTCTGGGAGTAAGCCCAGGTTTCCAGAAGCATGAGAAATAGTTCTGTATTTAAGAAGCTACTATTAATAGCCTCTGCAACAAAAAAAATAAGTCCTTATTTTATTTTATTTTTTATTTTTTATTATGTAATGTTAGTCACTATACAGTACATCATTAGTATTTGATGTAATGTTCCATGATTCCTTGTTTCCGTATAACACCCCGTGCTCCATGCAAGACATGCCCTCGTTAATACCCATCAGCAGCCTTGCCCATCCCCTCATCCTTCTCCCTTCTAAAACCTTCCATTTGTTTCCCAGAGTCCATAGTCTCTCATGGTTTGTCTTCCACTCCGATTTCCACTCCCTTCATTTTTCCCTTCCTTCTCCTAGTGTTCTCCATGCTATTCCTTATGTTCCACAAATAAGTGAAATCATATGATAATTGATTTCTCTGCTTGACTTATTTCACTCAGTATAATCTCCTTCTGTTCCATCCATGATGATGCAAAAGTTGGGTATTCATCCTTTTTGGTATCTGAGTAATATTCCATTGTATATATGGACCACATTTTTATCCATTCGTTTGTTGAAGGACATTGCAGCTCTGTCCATAGTCTCTGAAGTCAAGGGAAACAAATGCAAAAATTTTGAACTTTTGGAACTTCATCAAGATAAAAAGTTTCTGCACAACAAAGGAAATAGTCAACAAAACAAAGAGGCAACCCACAGAATGGGAGAAGATATTTTCAAATGACACTACAAAGGACTGATATCCAAGGTCTATAAAGAACATCTCAAACTCAACACCCAACAAACAGATCATCAAGTCAAAAAATGGGCAGAAGACATGAGCAGACACTTCTCCAGAGAAGGCATATCAATGGCTAACAGACACATGAAAAAGTGTTCATCACCATTAGCCATCAGGGAAATTCAAACCAAAACCACATTGAGACACCACCTTACACCAGTTAGAATGGCCCAAATTGACAAGGCAAGAAACAACAAATGTTGGAGAAGTTGTGGAAAAAGGGGAACCCTCTTACACTGTTGGTGAGGATGCAAGTGGGAGCAGCCACTTTGGAAAACAGTGTGGAGATTCCTTAAAAAGTTAAAAATAGAGCCACCATGTGAACCAGCAATTGCACTACTGGGTATTTACCCCAAAGATAGAGATATAGTGAAAATAAGGGCCACATAGACCCCAGTGTTTATAGAAGCAACATCCACAATAGCCAAACTGTGGTAAATCCTCGTTTTAAAAAAACACTTTATTAAAAAGTAAACAAGACAAGCCAGCTCTCATAATTAGGTAACTTACATGTATGTCAATATATCTGATTCAAAATCAGAATGTGTTTAGAAGCACAGCATACAACCAGCCTAGTTATGTAGTTTCTACATTTTTGACATAAAACGAAGCAAAAGGAACCACTTCCAGGCAAAAGAAATAAAAAGAAAATGACTATGTATAGTTATAGATATTATATTTCTTGCTTAAAGATAAAAGGCAATTAAGGGCGCCTGGGTGGGTCATTTGGTTAGGTGTCTGATGTTTGGTTCTGGCTCAGGTCATGATCTCAGGGTCATGAGAGGCCATGAGGCTCCTGTCAGGCTCCACACTCAGCATAGAATCTGCTTGGGATTCTCTCTTTCTTTCTCTCTTTCCCCCCCATCCAACTCTTCCTCCCCTTCCCCCATTCTCTCTCTTTCTCAAATAAATAAATAAATAAATAAATAAGATCTTAAAAGGCAACGACTGATGAATCACACATCTGTACCCTGAAACCAATAATATATGTTAATTAATTGAATTTCAATTTTAAAAAAAAGAAAAAGAAAAATGTTGCCATTACCACACATTTCTACCTTTCCTGAATTAGGTTTCATCTGAAAGAGTGGGCTCACTATTTTTCAGAAAGACATGGTCAACCAATTCAGCCCAATTGCATAAGATAGATGTCACAGCATTTGTTGGGATTCTACTCAAGGGCTACCTTTGCAAGTTTTCTCCCCTCTCAGATCTACTCTAACGTCTCTGTTTCATTTAACTCATGACTAGGTACCATCTTGTATCATTTTCCAGCTGCTTTCTATCGGAACTTTCAGGAGTGGTAAGCTTTTTGAAGGGTCATCTATCAGCTTGTGCCTGAGTTAGGAGAGGGACTCCACTAAGTGGAAACACGGATGTTGTGAGTTTTTCTGCATGCACTGACAGGTATTTGCCGTATTTTAACAAGCTCAGATGGCCACACTGTTCTTTCCAGCCTTCTTGCATGTACTAAAGCAGTCCAAATCAGTACTTATTGATAATGACTTGAATTGATTATCCTTTTTTCTCAATCTATCAATTAATCAACAAATATGGCTTGAACTCCAATTACATTCAAAGTACTATTTTATCAAAGAGGCAAAAATATGTATGTAATCCAGAAAAAAAGGGACTGAGTTGAATCAAGCAAATTTAAAATCTAAAATTTTGGGACAAACACTAAAAACAATGTTTTCCTGTGTTGGTGGATTTAAGGTGATGTAAGGTGAGGTGTGTGTTCTTACAGGTAACTGCGGATTATAGCATCTTTTTAAAAATTGACAATGTTTATCAAAAAGTCTTACAAATTTTCCCAAAGGGCATGTGGGAACCATGTTGAGGACCATTTACCTGCATTCAAAGCTCAGTTCCTCTGTGATGTGACTTTGGGAAATTACTTAATTTGGCTGCCTCATCTTCCTCATCTCTAAAACAAGGATAGCAGTGGTCCCTGCTCATTATTAAGGATAAAATAAGCTAGTGTTAGAAACTTAAGGACAAGCGTCTATATGCCAAATAGCCTTTTATTTTTTTTTAATTTAAAAAAAAATTTTTTTAAAGATTTTATTTATTTGACAGAGAGAAACACAGCCAGAGAGGGAACACAAGCAGGGGGAGTGAGAGAGGGAGAAGCAGGCTGCCCGCCGAGCAGGCAGCCCGATGTGGGACTCGATCCCAGGTCTCTGGGATCATGACCTGAGCCAAAGGCAGTTGCCCAACCAACTGAGCCACCCAGGCGCCTCGTATGTATGTATGTATGTATGTATGTATGTATTTATTTATTTATTTATTTATTTATTTATTTATTTTTAAAGATTTTATTTATTTGACAGAAAGAAACACAGCCAGAGAGGGAACACAAGCAGGGGGAGTGAGAGAGGGAGAAGCAGGCTTCCCACCGAGCAGGGAGCCTGATGTGGGACTCGATCCCGGGTCTCCGGGATCATGCCCTGAGCCGAATGCAGTCGCTTAACCAACTGAGCTACCCAGGCGCCCCAACTGAATAGCCTTTTAAAATATGTTGGATACAACATTTGCACTTGTAGAAACGAGGAATTAGACATGAGAGTAAGAATGTGAGTATAAGTATGAAAATTGAAATACATCTTCAATGTCATGCTTGATGGAAATGGTTCAGTTCATTAAGGCACATCCAAATTAGAGTGTATTATATAACCACTAAAAAATTAGGTTTTCAAAGAATATGGAGACGGAGAAATTCTCAGACATCATGTTACATTTTGAAAGCAGTATGTAAAGTTAACCTGTACATATTATCCTAATGCTGTTAGAAGGCACGTAAGAAAAGTTCTAGAAAGAAATATCAACATATTAATGGTAATTATCGCATGGTATTGAAATTAGGAATTTTTAAAAATATTTTTTCTTTATCTTTTCTATAATTTCAAAATTTTCCACAAACATGGAAAAAGGTATTTTTTAAAAAAAAAAAAAAGGGGGGGGAAAGGAGAAGTGGTGAACAAATATTTATATTCCCTAACTTTTTTTCCAGGCTGCTGAACAAGCATACATAATGGATCTTTAATATCTTTAAAGAATAGCAATTTTTAAAGGAGGATGTAGTTTTAAGAGCTAATTAACTGGAGAGTATCCTTTTAATAAACAGGTATATGCATACATACATACATATATGTGCACATATATTCTCCCTTTAAAAAGAGAAGTTTAAAGTGGTGAATCATGCCCTGGCCAAAAGATGATGAAGCAAAATCTGATGAGTTTTGGATAAACTCAGCAATAACTAACGTCAGTAGACTAGTAGGAATCAAAGCCAAGTTTCAAGGGGGTAAAAAAAAACTACAAACTGATGATCTTGGGAGTTGGTAAAGTAATTTTCAAAGGCTATGTATTATTGCAAATCTGACAACTGAAGGTACCAGAACTCACTCCATCATCTACCAGCCAAGTGAGAGAGTCCCCTTGCAGACCTAAAGGGGGAGGGGGGTCACTTACTCCATCCAACACATTCCCTTTCCTGAAGGTGTGAGTTATGAGCTCAAATCCCCAAGTTTCTTAATGAAAATGTACCTTCAAATGATTAAAAAATTTTTCTCTTCTCATTGCCTGGCTTGAAAGAAGACGTATACATTCATGGTGGTTTTCCAGCAAATATTTACTGCCCAGGCAATTCCTACCTGCATTTTCTTAAAATAATAAGGAAGCGGAGGAAAAGTGTGCTAAACATTCGTAAGCCTGCTTACTGAATCAAAAAAACAGGTTGAAGCAGCTTGGTTGCAAGCACAATAATTACCAATTGTGATGGCGGAGGTATATTTCTTTCTCATTTTTACAGTAGCCATGTGCTTGCAATCCAGGACCCTGAGAGAAAGTTACGGAGACAAATGTTAAGGTTAAGGATAGAGATACAAGATTCATGCTCAGCCACTTTTAAAAAGAAAGTGATAATTGTAATTCATTCGAAAGGAAGCATTTTTAATTTATAACCTTTAAAAGAAACTGTCTTTATTATACTGCAGAGTATTCTAAGTGTGTATCATGGCTAATATTTTATGCATACATTTTTTCAGTTGAAGGCATTTGCCATAATTCAGCTTTAACAAACTCTGTTCTCAGCTGTAACTCAGAGCATGACATATATCTGTTGTCCAGCTATAAATCTATGGTTGTTATTATACTTTTATGAATCTGATTCAGGCAGAAAGCATTATCCCTGCAACTTTAATTAAGGAGTTAGGAATTTCCCCCATTTGAATTCCTAGCATTCTGTACACTTTATTGCATCTTCCCCCATGAGCCTTAAATGAGATATTTGGATTACTGATCCTTAGAAGAATAAAATCCATAAGCTCTAAATCAGGGTTAGGTAAGTGGATTTGATCCAGCTTTAGAACAGACTTTGATGGCTCAAATTGCACTGACTCTCTTAAGGATTGGATCAATCATTAATATCTAACTTTTTAAAGCTGTAATTTTTGGTATTTGTTGGTATCAGGATATTAAGATGTGGTCTCTTGTTGTTTGATTTCTTATTTCTGGGCAGCCCTCCAGTGCCTTCCTTGGGTTGTACTAAAGCCAAAATTCTCTGACTCAAGATTAATAAGACAAAATCAGGTATAAGGCAGAGAAATATCTATGTAGGACCTATTACATTAGATGCTGTTGCTTTTAATATAATGAGTTTATGAATATTTGTGCATAGTTGCAGGTGATTTTACATAAATACGTAGAACCTATATGTCTCTAATTGCCATTGTATCTTTAGGTTGGCTGTGTATTTAAACATCTTGCATTCCTGCCTCAGTTCTGATTTCTCATTTTGATGCTCCAAATGTACAGGACATAACAGTAACTCTACCAGCTCTTAGTTAAGTAACAGCTCTGGTTTAAGGGCTTTCCCCATTGAATGCCCATGACTAACCAGTGAGGTCATATTATAATTATCCCCACTTTACAGATGAGAAAACCAAGGCAATGAGAGGTTAAGCAACTTGTCCAAGATTAAAAAGTAAGTAAATGAAAGAACTATGAGTGTGAGCCCAGGAATTCACAATGGGAAGCATTCTGCTATGCTCTCTGAACTAGTAGAGACCTATCAGCACACATTCATTGGGCTTTTTAAACCAACACCCCTCTAGCCTACAAGGGAAGAGAAAATGTTTAACTATGTCTTTGAATCTTGCATTTGGGGGAGAAGACAAGAAGAGCACAAAGGACCAATTATGGCGAGTACATGTCAAGATGATAAGATTTATTGGATGATTACTCTGTGTCAGCTGCCATGCTAATAACTAAATCTGTGCAGGAACAGAAGGGACTGTTTTTATCTCAGTTTTATGAGAGAGGAAGCCGGAGGTAAGTAATTGAAGTCACACAGCCGGTGAGTAGCAGAGCTTTGAGCATTGGCAGTTGGAATCCAGAGCCTCAGCTCTTAGCCATTGTCTTCTACTGGATGTGAGCACATCTTCAAATGCATGGCGCATATAACAGAGAAGAGCTATAAGAGCTTAGTGAGGGTAGCAGGGGTGGAGAGTCCAGTTAACCTATCACTTAGCTAATTAACTTATTCAGTAGTGTTGGTTGTCTTTATTGTTTGGAGCCATACTGAAATGCTTTAGGCTCTCTGAACTGAGTGTGCTCTCTTTCTGCACATTTTCTGCATGGATTTCTGCACACTTCCTGCCAAGAATATCCTTCATGCCTTGCTCCCTCCAGCACCAACCTACCCACCAAACCTTATCACCTCCCTGAGCACCGTTGTGGGACTAATTACTGTTCACTCTTCACATCTCAGTTTGAATCCCAAAACCTCTGGGAAGCCTTCTGCCCCTCCAAGATTTGAGTGGGTCTAATCACTTTTAACCCCACCCCATTAGAGAACCTACCACACTGTAGCACAGTTATAGCTTCTGTCTATCCATGCATGTCATGCCTGCTCCGCCCTCCACCCTTCCCCCAACCAACACTCCCTCCTGCACCTTAATAATAGTCTGGGAGCTTCTTGAATGCTGGAACTGGGTCTTACTTCCTCCATTGAAATGCAAGCTCCCAATACAATGCCTGACAGATAATAAATACTTTATAAATATTTTTTGATGACTTACTGAGTTCTATGTGCCAGTGTATCCATAAAACACTTATTATGTGATAGCACTGAGTGAATATATTTCCATGATCTCATTGTATTCTTATAATAATCCTCTCAGATACTATTATTTTCATTTTACAGATAAGGGTGTTGAGGCTAAAGAACATTAAACAGCATCCTTAAGGTCACATAGTTAATGGGGAGTTGGAAGTAGAGATCAGATCTGTCTGATCCTGACCTGTCCTGCAGATGAACCAGCAAGGGCATTGCAAGTTCTAGAAGGCATAATGCATTCTAACAAGACAAAGGAATTAGAAATCATCTTTACTTGTGGCTGGTGGGGAGGACAGCAAGCTTTTCACAGGGATGGGATATATCTTGACAGGCAAGGATGGATCTTGACAGGCAAGTCTGAGTCGGTTTGGGTGAGAACAAGTAGATGGATCAGCAGGTGAGAGCCCAGTCTTTTCCTTCAGGAAAGGGTGAGAAGTGTTCTATAACCAGAGAACATGTTGTAGGGGAGAAGCAGCCAAGGGTACTTGGATTGGACTGTAATGAGTAGAGCCAGACTATTATAGGAAGTACTAGTGGAAGGATTGGAGCCCTGACAAAGGAGGTACCCACCTTACTTCTAAGAGATTGAGCTTCTTAGGGAAAGAGTGGCCTTATCAAATCCTGGGAGCGATGTTAAATTAGTGTGAAGTCAGGTGGGAAATTAGTTGGCAAATGGAGGGAAATGATTCTCCCTCCATACTAGGGAGTCCAGGCCTTCTCTTTCATTAGTGTCTCTTTAAACAGCTTAACAATAACCCACAACCCTTGGACCAACTAAGTGTCTCTTTAAATACCCTGCCAGGGGGGTGTTGAGTAGAGACTTGAAAGAATGGAAGAGTAACCACAACATCCTTTAGACATTCCTCTTTCTTCTTGATCTCCTCCTGCAACGCTTGCTATTTTATCTATTGTTCTTATTATAAATGTCATTATTATTTATTGGTTAGATGCTGCACTATATGCATTTTCTTATTTGCGTGTCTTATTTAGGCCCTCCCTTATGAAGGGTGTTGTTATGTCCACTTCTGAGATAAGAGTGTGGAAGATCAATGATACTAAGTGGCTGGTCCAATTCCTAAGGGAGTAAGTAGCAGCTAAGAATTAACCCTTGTGGATCTGACATCAAAGTCTGTGATCAATAACACAGAGAATAAAATAATAACCACTAAGTACTCAGTGCCTCCTCAGAGCCAAGCACTTTATGTAGATCATGTGTAAAAAAGAGGATAAGGTATTTGCTGTCTAAGCATTTAGCCCATTAATTCTGAAAGAGTAAGATTTGTCTAAAATTCACTTACTGTATTCTCTGCAGTAATCTCTTCCCTCTGTTTCCCACTCCCCCTCTAATTCCACATTAAGAAGGGATAGGATATTTTAGGGATTTTCTAAGCTATTAGAAATTCTCATTTAGAATCTTGTATTTTGTCTTCACATCCACAGTGAGTCTATAGGAACAACTTCACAGAAGAGCTTTAGAAATAGATGTGTGGTGCCCATGCACTCTCAGCCTCCTTTTAATGAGAAATGGATAGGTGATTATGCCATTATGTAGTAAGTCCTATTCCTGGAAGCCATCTGAAGCTGTTCAGGATAATGTATCTCTAACATTGTATCGGCCTCTTTGTTCCATACATGCTATTTTTTAAAGTTTTATGAACAGCAAATGGCTCCTCAGGAGAACATTGTCATCACTCAATCTGGATTTTCGAGCAGTTTGGGGGTAAGGATGATAAAAGGCCCATAGGGCAGTGCCAATTTGAAAAGGATGATTAACTCCAGATTCCCCATCCTTGGGACATTGCAAATGCCTGGATCAAGGTCTGATGTGTTCCAGATGATGTGCAAGGATGTACAAATATGCAGGCTTCCATTACAAGGGAGACCAGGAACAGAAGAGTACATTATTCATTCATTTAATCACCCAACAAATGCATAGTGAGCGTCTGTTCTGCATCAGGCACTATTCAATGCTGAGAATACTGAGTCCCTACCTTCAGAACATGTACATCCTCCGAGAGAGGACAGACAATAAATAAATTACATGCTATCGGGAAAAATAAAGCAGGATAAGGCAATAAGGAGTGATATGGATGTGACATGCTCTTTTAGATAGAAAAGGCTTCCTTAAGTTTACACTCCGCAGAGACCTACAGGAAGTGATGGCTTAAGACTTGAAGGTGTCAGGGAAGTGTGTTCCAGGCAATCATGGCAAAGTCCTGGGAGTAGCAGTGTGTTTAGGGTATAGCAGCATGGATGCCCTTGTGGCTGGAAAAGAGTGGGTTAGGGGGAGAGTGATAGGAGACATCAGCAGGAAGATGTAGGTGAGGGACAGAGGGAGGTTGAAGTGTAGACCAGCTAGCCTTATATAAGCCTTGCTGAAAGGTTTAGATTTTACGCTATGTGGATTGAGAAACCACTGCAAGGGTTTGAGCAGAGGAGTGGCATGATCTGACTTACCTTTTTAAAGGCTTCCTCCACATGTTCTGTGTAGGATACATGTAGGAACATTAAGTGGGAGGAGGAATGCCATAGGTATGAGGCTGTGTTAGTCCAGCCAAGCCATGTGCTGCCTGGATCAGAGTTGTTGTCATAGGGATGGTGAGTGGGGATCACATTCGTCTTTTTTTTTTTTTAAAGGAAGATATTTAAAAGGAAGAGTTGAGAGGATTTGCTAATAAATTGAATGTGGGAGAAAGAGAGAAATCAGGATTTGTACCTGCATGCCTGGAACAATGGAGGTGTTATTTAGTGAGAAAGGAAAGATTTCAGGACCAATGGACTGAGGAAGGAATGCCATCATCTCCATTTTGGACATATTTGTTGTGAGATGTTTGATCATTGTCCATGTAGAGTTACAGAGGAGGCAGTTGGGTGGTGAATCTGGAGGTCAGGGAACAGGTTTGGGCTCAATGTTTAAATGTAGGAGTCATGAGCTTGTAATTCATCCATGAGATGAGATAAAGATGTCGGGGCAAGAGTTGGTAAGAAAGTCAATTCTCAATTGGTCTCTTTAAGGGGTTTGGTTATGTTACCAACTTGACTTAAAAATTCCCCACATGCATATGCACCCCAATGTTCATCGCAGCAATGGCCACAATCGCCAAACTGTGGAAAGAGCCAAGGTGCCCATCAACAGATGAATGGATAAAGAAGATGTGGTACATATATACAATGGAGTACTATGCCTCCATCAGAAAGGATGAATACCCAACTTTTGTAGCAACATGGACTGGACTGGAAGAGATTATGCTGAGTGAA
>PITA01033701.1:0-12426 GCA_004023965.1 Spilogale gracilis | reverse complement strand
CCCCCTCTCACTGGCTAACCCCTATTAATTCTTGACGTTCTAGCTTTGATATTTCTTCTTCCTGTACATCATTTCCTGACTCACTACCCTCACCTTTATATGATTCCATAGGCCCTTTGTGCTCACCCTAAAGCCACTAAATATAAAATTCATCTCACTCTGTGAACACTGGAATGTCATGTTTGTTGTTTCCTTATTGACTCTTACAATGCCAGGTTTTCAGTAAATGTTTCTGTTTTAACTTTATGGTCCCCTCGATGTGGTTCTCCCAGATCAGGAATCTCCAGTAGACACTGGCATATCAGCCTCAACACACCTGAGTCCTCATATTCTAGTCATGGTCTAATTACCATATCATTTTAGTTTTCCTCAGTAGATACAGTGGAATGCAAGGGAAGACATGTCCAAAAGAGTGAAAGAACCAGTTATGAAAAAGTGTTTGATGAATTTCTTGGTAACTCTTAAAAGGAGAAAACATTTATATAGCTGTGAACTGGATGAGCTAAGGGATTTTTTAAAATCATTCCTATCTCAGTTGTTTTTCATCATAAAAAATACTGCTCTAATACATTATAATTTCATTAGTATAACTATCAAATGCATATGCAGCAAATCTGAACCAGGACATATATGAGCTTTATATGGGGATGGGACTTCTAATCACGAACTTTCTAGAGGATGTCTGCTCTAGATCTGAAATTAGTTTCCACAGAAGTCTGGGAATCAGAAATCTTAGGTTTCAGTTGATTGGAAGAAACTCTGGGGGGATAGACATAGCATCTGCTCAAGGACACAGAAGCTCAGAGTTGGCCTACCATACACTGGAGTCAACCAAATTCTAGTACTTACCTGGAATCCTGATGTGTGGTTCTTATCTCCTAATTGCCTGGTAATGTCTTTGACCCTTATTCCAGGTTGCATTAGGAAATGTTTGAGTCTTCTGTTCAAATGTCACAGAGAGCCTTTACTGGTCTCATAAGTCACCTGGGGATTTCTGAGGAGACAAATAAGAGAAAGAAGACACTTTTTCTAGCTGGCACTTGTAGGAGACAAATGCTCATTGATCATAGTTGAAACCATTCACACACACCGAAACCATTTTTTCTAGCTAAGCTGGCTAGGCCTCAGAAATGTTTTATTGTTGTCTTTGTTTCTTTGTTTTTGTTCATTGCTCTTCCACCAATGAAGACACCTATCCTGGAACTAGTCACCCACTCACCCATTAGATCAGGGATCCTAGAGCTCTCCAGAGCTCTGTCGGTCATTCCAGCAGCAGTTTTGGCTGAAGATACAGACCCTTGGTTTCTGAGTTGTTATTTCCAAACAACTTATTGTCAAATCATTCAACCTATAGACACAACATGGCATTAAATGGCCTCTGAAGAATAAGTACCTAAATGTATATGTATGTATTTGCCTTGTCATACAAACAGACATCAAACTTTCAAATTTTGCTGGTGCACCTTGTGCAACAGTGGTTTCTGTTAGTTTTTATTTTGGTTAATTTTTTAAAAGTAAACTCCACACCCAATGTGAGGCTTAAACCCATAACCCCAAAATCAAGTGTTGCTTTACCAACTGAGCTAGCCAAGGCTCCTACCTTGGTTAATCCCTAAAGTCATTAACAAATGTAATAGGAATCTGGCGAGTTTGGGGTTAGTTGGTTTTGTATTAGCTGTCATCATGGGTCTGATCCTATTCCTGTCTATGTGCTTCACCCACAATATCAGGTATAGTCCACTTGTAGTTACAGGATCAATTTCCACATTAAAAGGATTTTCTGTAGACTCTCATTATACAGCCTATATGCATATATAAGCCACACAGTCTGTCTTGCTTGCATTTTACTTGATTTTTTTTCAACTGCATCATACCATTCTTCAATATTAGATCTTTGTGGTGAAATCCTTACCATCCAGATTGTGCCTTTCCTAAGTACCTGCCAGAAACTGCCAACTTTTGTTAAGAAAACTGTAGCTTAAAAACTTCTTCACTCTGTTGCCAAATAAATATACAGATATCAAAACAATAACCATTTACAAAACATAATGGAAAGATATACCATCACAGTAGAAAAATGAAAAAGCCAAGATATAAATATATCAAGTATCAAGTATCAAAAAAATATTCAGGATTTATATAAGGGAAAAGTCTATTAGAAGCTAATGAGACTTAAATAGAAAGACAAAACATGTATCTAGATGCATTGATATGGAAAGACACAAGACTTAAATTGAGAGACATAACGTGTTTAGATACACTGATGCAAGTTTGATTCTGTTAAAGTGAATTCTCTTAACCTATTTACAGACCAGTTGTCACAATGAATCTTTTTTATTTGGCATAGTGATTAAAAATTCATCTCAAATAATGTAGAGGTAAATATTGCCAACACAATACTGAATAAGAAGACTAAGAAGGGGGACTATGGACCTGTAATGGATATTAAAACATATTTTTATAAAGAAGTTAAAATAGTAGAGTACGGATACAAGAAGAAGACTACTAGTCGGGCGCCTGGGTGGCTCAGTTGGTTAAGCGACTGCCTTTGGCCCAGGTCATGATCCTGGAGACCCGGGATCAAGTCCCACATCGGGCTCCCTGTTTGGCGGGAAGCCTGCTTCTCCCTCTCACTCCCCCTGCTTGTGTTCCCTCTCTGGCTGTGTTTCTCTCTGTCAAATAAATAAAATCTTAAAAAAAAAATACTAGTCAGTTGAACAGAACGTAAAACCCAGAGACAGAAAAAAACATACTCGAGAATTTAATTAACAATGAAGTGGCATTTTAAGCTAGGTGAGAAAAGATGGATTAGTTATGGCAAGCAAATAACTATCTTTTTAAAAAATATCTTAAATGTTGGGGCACCTGTGAGGCTCAGTGGGTTAAGCGTCCGACTCATTTCATCTCAGATTATGATGCCAGGGTCCTGAGATCATTCCTTGCCCCTCTGAGCTTGGGGTGGAGCCTTTTTAAGAGTGTCCTCTCCCACTCCCGTTGCCCCTAATATCTACCGCACCCATTCTCTCTCTAAAAAACAAAAACAAACAAAACCTTAAACGTTGCACCATTCTCCAAAATAAATCTTGGATTAAAGATTTAATTGGGAAATAACAGCAAAAAATAAAAGTAAAGAAAAAGCAAATGCAAGGCTGGGCTGAATGGGAGGATTAAGAGGTATGCAGAAACGTGTTTTTGTTTCATCTGGAGAACATGCTTTTCCCCCCAAGTTTGCACTTGATGATACACATTGCCGAAGTCTCTATGAAGACCGATTTTTAAAAAAAACTTTTATTTTTTTTGACAGAGAGGGAGGGGGAGAGAGAGAGGAAAAAAAAGAGAAGCAGGCTACCCGATGAGCCAGGAGTCCAACCTGGGACTCACTCCTAGGTCCCAGGATCATGCCCCTGGGAAGGCAGACGCCCAACCAACTGAGCCCCCCAGGTGCCCCTGAAAATGGCTTTCTATTGCTTCATCTGCTTAATTCCATGGAGACTAGCTGGGACCCAGAGGGATACGGAAGAGCGATTAACTGAGGGAGATTTTTTTTTTTTTTGTAAGTTTTCTGGGGGACGAGGTATTCAGTATCCCGACGTTTCATGCATTCTAGCCCCAGTAGTATATAAAGACTACTTTTCCACATCGGCGAGTCCAAGGTCTGCAAATACTCAGAAACGCTCAGCCAACTCCCATTAATCTTTGAATGGATCCCACCTCACGTCACAATCAATCGCTGAGATTTGAAAGGCTGGGGCCTCACACATGCGCTTGGGGAGCCCTTGGTCTCTGGCCATTTATGCGCAGGCGCAGTGACCTGGGTTTCAGAGGTGCGCAAGCGCATTTTAGCGTCATCACTTGGTGACAGTTGTTCTGTGATTCCAAACCGCGAGCTTTGCTACTGTTATGTAGTGGCGACGTCTGTTGGGCTTATATCTAGCTCTAGAGGTGGCGAAAAGCTGAGCGGAAGGTGAAGTGCTCGTGAAGCCTCTAGGCGATGAGGAAGTTCTTTAGCTTCGGGAATGGGAAGGGGCAGTTGTCCTTGCCCTTTACCACCCCTGTGAGGAATGACTTGGGCGTCCGGATTGAGAAGAATGATGAAGTCACCAAGTCCCAGCAGGGGTACAACATCCGAGAGAAAGAGCTCAAAAAGATCCACAGAGCTGCCGTCGTGGGCAATGTAGCTAAAGTGCAGCGGATCCTACTGCTCGGGAAAAACACCATCAATGAAAGAGACAAAATGAACCGGTAATAGGGACTTGGAGGCCAGCCGCGCCAGACGGCGGGGAGGAAGCGGGGCCGATTGGGAGAAGTGCACATCTTCCCGGGTTCAGCCTGCGGAGCCGAGCCCTCCTGTCACCGAGGGCGCTTGGCGCTTTTCCCTCCTGGGGCCAGGCAGCATGGGGTCTAGCGCCCGGCCCACTGTCTCAGTAACACAACAGAATCTTCAGCTGCCTTTGGGCCCACTTACAGACAGCTTTGACATGATTTAACCAAATTTCAATAGTGATAGAAAAGAAATTATGTACATACAGAGTTAAGTATGTATAGTATTTCATTTTTACTAACATCTTTTTATACGATAATGTGATAAAAAAGCTCTGTTACCATAATAGATCAATTTCTGGACTAAAAATTCTTTTGATAAATCCAATATATAATTTATATTTGTGTCCATTTTGTGTGTATGTTATTTACTGAGGGATCTTCGAAGGAAATTTTGAATTGGGAAGATGGTTCTGTTCATTATTAGGACAACTCATTTCTCAAAATGTGTACTCTTCCTTTATTTATCCGTATTCCATAAAGCAAATAAAATCATCATGGTTTTAAGAACTTTGAGTTACACATGCTGTGTTTTATCATCGTGATGAAATTAAGAAAATTTTTGGAATCACTATATTGTACATGTGAAACTAATACAACACTACATGATAACTGGAATTAAAATAAAAACTTAAAAAAATTATACAGTAGACAAATTTACCCTTCCAGATGTCAAAATGTATTTCAAATTTCTACAAATTAAACATTTTCTAATAGCTGAAAAGAGATAAATGAATGGGGAAGAATAGAAAATGCCAAACACCCAAATATGGTGACATTTCATATTAGGGAAAGGTGACTCATTCATTAAGTGGTGGAGAAATATTTGCTATTTATTTATTTATAATAGTATCAAATACTAATATTGATAATTGGTAATACTTGATTTTCATATGATCCGTAAATCTAAATATTTTATAAAATGAGCTGGTCCTGCTTATTTGAATGCTAAGTTTCCTTTGGCTTAAAGTTTCTTGAAAATCAGAGTTAAGAATTACTTAAAAAAATTCATTATTTTAGCCCTCTTTTCCCATAATGCTTTCAAGAACTAAAATTTACTTAAATGCGAACGACACGACTAGAACTGCAATAGACCTGTTGTATGTATGTATCATTATTTCATTTACTGTAAGGCACCATAGATTGTGTGATGCACTACTATTTTATGTACCAATAAGAAATTTAAAAAAATTCTGCCAATTATAGTTGTAAGATATTTTGAATTATAAATCACATTCCAATGTCAGAGATACTAAAAGGTGACAAAATGAGCCTCTTAGAGTCACTGAAATATCGTATTCTTGCAAATCCTTAAAACATATCTGAGAAGTAAGCATAATTGTATCACTTTACCTAATTGAAGTGTTGTCTTTGTAAAGTACTAGCAATAATAATAGTTATAATAATATTATGTAACAACCTTTGTATAGATCCTCATTTAAGCATGGTGACATGGTATTGTGAGTTAACTATTCCTTATTTCATTTATTATTATTGTTTTTTAGTAATCTTTATACCCAGCATGGGACTCAAATTCTTGACCCTCCAGATTGAGTCACATGGTCTTCAAACTGAGCGGGGAGGGTACACAAGATAATGATTTTTATCCCCATTTTGTTGATGAGGAAATTGAGGATGAGGCTAAGTGATAACTATTAAGTGACAGAGTTAAAGTAGGATTTGTACCCAAGTTGAGCTGAATCCTAAGGTCATGCTCTAACCTAATAAAGATAGTCTGGTCTTTTTTTATATGGTGAATAATCACTAATAAATATTGTACTTTCTTCAAAAGAAAACTAAATCTTTGTTTTTGAGTCATAGGAATAAGATGCTATTTAACATTTACAATTACATGAATTACTTGTGTGTTTTTAAATAGTGCAGTATAATTTCCTAAAATGTTCTTTCTCTTTCCTAGGACTGCTCTCCATCTGGCCTGTGCTAATGGCCATCCTGAAGTGGTGACTCTTCTTGTAGAGAGGAAATGCCAGCTTAACCTCTATGATAATGAAGATAGAACTGCTCTAATGAAGGTATGTGGTAGCAGCTGTGTCTGCTTGTGATGGATTTGATTTAATTACTTAGCATGAAGATTTTTATTGCATTTAAACATAAGTGGTGAAAACTGTGGCATGTTTACTTCAAATTCCCAGAATTTACACTCTGTTTCTTGGTATAATACTGACAGGCTGTTCAATGCCAAGAAGAGGGATGCCTAACTATTCTTTTAGAACATGGTGCTGATCCAAATCTTACGGATAGCTATGACAATACTGCCCTCCACTATGCTGTCGTTGGTGAGAATATATCAATAGTAGAGAAGCTGCTCTTACACCATGCAAATATTGAAGCAAAAAACAAGGTACATGATTTTATTTATAAAGTATTTGAAATGATGTGTATATATATATATAATCATATAAATTTCTTTTAGCTATCAAACATTTTATTTACATAATTATTTATATATATAATAAATATATTTACTGAATTCTATATATCAGGTCCTGTCACCATGGAAACAACTCCAAAGCCAGGGCAGAAGGACTAGGGAAAGGTGATGTCCATGGAAAGGACAAAGTTCTGTTTCCCAGTCACCCTTCCACCCCAGAAGGAAAATCTTCCCATTAGTTCTTGGGAGTGGATAGTGGGCTCAGAACCCACAAAGGATTGAAGGCCTAGAGGGGAGTGAGGTGATGATGGAGGCTGGGTGCTGTGCAGGGGCTTAGGAAATGGGTGTTGCTGCGGATGGGTGAGAGATCCTGACCCAGTGGGGTAAGTGAGTGCCAGTGGGAGGAGAAAGCAGCAGGTTGCAGGCTCTGGGCCTTCCAGGTCCCAAGGTTTTGAAGATGCGAGCAAGGGGATCAAGTCATGACTTCCTACAGGGGCATCTACTTGTGCTCATATCCACTCTGTGTGCCAGGTACCACACTGGGGTCTCCCATTTCACAGAGTAGTTCCTGCTTAGCGCTGTGTACCTGCTGCTCATTGGGGTGGCAGCTGTCCATGGGAAGTAGTTGATGACCATGCTCACCAGTCCACCTGCTATTTCTTTGACATGCATTACCTTCTACCACTGCCATTACAGAAACACTGTTGGTTGATATAGGGTCAATTTTTCATATTTGGAAGCTTGAACATTCCCTGAATGAAAATATTTTGAAATGACTTAATTGTCTTAAGATTTCACTTTATTTTTATTTTTTTATTTTATTTTTTTTCTTGAGCATACATTTTGAAGATATATATTTTTGTAGGGACTGTAAAGAAATAAAGCAGGAAGAAAGCACATATATAGATTTGTAAGAAAAGAAGCATGTTCTTCACATAGAGAAGAATTTTTATGCCTTGGCTTTCAACCCAAATAGTTATTCTGATTAATTTTACATGGAGTATGCTTTATTCTACTCTATCTAAGTTCATGGTCTAGTTATATTACAGAGATAGGGAAGTGATCTATGTCTCTGTGATTCAGTTGATATTAATACTAGTCTTTCATACATTTTCATAAGTGCAGCAATTATCTAAAATTAATTATAAGTTAAGTTTTAGTTGACCCAAATGTTGGTTTTCCTCATGTTTGGAAAGAGGCCGGCTTTGGATGGCAGTGCTGTCAACTGTTTATAGAGTCCTTATTCGAAGTTTTAAGATTTCACTTTACTGGTGCTTTTTTAAAAAAAAAGACTTTATGTATTTGAGAGAGAACACGAGAGAATACCCATGAGTCGGGAGGAAGGGCAGGGGAGAGGGAGAAGCAGGGGAGCCTGATGGAGGGCTGGATCCCAGAACTCTGGGATCATGACCTGAGCCAAAGGCAGACACTTAACTGACTGAGCCACCCAGATGCTTCAAAACCTCTCTTTTAATTCAGAGTCCATCTCCTTAGTGACCCATTTGGAGCAAGAGTGCTTTATGTTGACATCTGGGATCCTGATACCACTGATAGAAGAGAATCGAGCATGTTGGTATAATGTGGAGAAAACCTTTACCTTTATTGGAAAGCTCTCAAAACTATATCCCTGAAACTCTAATTTCTAAAGTGTTAATGTTTGCCATAAAAAAGTATTGTCAAATGGCAATAAGCAAATTTAAACAGATCTTTTGTGCTAGAGATACAGTGCAGTAGATGATCGTTGAGTCTGTCTATTGAGTCACAGTACTTGGCGTCCAGCAAAGTATACATTGTTTGGAATATATTTAAGACACACTACTCCAGAGATTATCGTTTAGATTGTTAACTTAGTAAAAATACATAAAGCATTTCCAGCTATATTTTAAGAGTTTAGAGATATAGAGATAAAAAAATAATTCCTTCCTCAAGAAGCTCTTGGTTTAGATGGGGTGCAATAAAATAACTAGAGTATACAATGATAAATATTGTTTATAGAAGCCAAGATTCTTGGAACCAATCAATGTTTAAAGTAAGTTTTGGAAAATGAGTGCAGTAAATCTGTTGAAGAGGTGGAGGAAGGCCATTTAATTCAATTTAATTTAATTTATTTTTTTAAAAAGATTTTACTTATTTGAGAGAGTGAGAGTGGGAGAGAGAGCACAAGCAGAGGGGAGGGGCTGAGGGAAAAGTTGAAGCTGGCTTCCCTCTGAGCAGGAGCCTGGATTGGGGCTGGATCCCAGGACCTTGGGATCAAGACCTGAGCTGACCTGAGCTGAAGGCAGATGCTCACACTGAGCCCCCTAGGCCCCTTGAGGAGGGCTGTTTTAATGAGAAGGAGCAGCTGGTGAAAGCAGAGGAGGGTGAGAGTACTTTCTGTATATGTTGAAGTTTAGAAGATCCTTTATAAGTTTAAAATTCATTATGGAAATATGTAATTTTGTAAATTATAAATTGTTTTGCACTTTTACAGTTTGGCTTCACTCCATTTTTACTTGCTGTAAATGAAAACAAAGAGCAAATGGTGGAGTTTTTAATTGGAAAAGAAGCAAATGTACATGTAGTTGATAAGTCAAAAAGGTACAGTAGTTTTTTTTTTAAACCTTATATTGTTCTAGAGTTGTAACAATTATTCATGTCAGAAAGATTAACTTAATAAGAGGAGGATTAATTTATAATTACATAGTGAAAAATATTACCATGTCATCAGTTAGGCAGAAAGCTGTTATCTGATGGGGCAACATGAAGAACAGTATATGGCAGAGTTTATAGTCCTTCATATTCTTGACTGATGTCATTTTTTTTTTTTTTTTGGCCTTATGATTTATATTAGCTAAATGGGTTTCATATTAGTTTTATTAGTTTTATAAAGTATGGACTCCTTTTATTTTACTTATGACACAATATTGGACTTCTATATACTTCATATATATTTTCCTTAAAAGATGCATATTAAACATGAATCAGAGTTGTTTTGTCTTTTGGATGACTCTTTGCTTTAAATTGCCTTTTTTTTTTTTTTTGAAGAAAACTGATGTTAGATGATCCCTAAGTGATTATTAATTATTATTACCAGATACTGTGGGCTCATCATTTTTCATGTTCAGTATATTTTTTAGTTTTCATTGGTAAGGGTAGAAGGATGAAAGATAACTTTAATTGAATAGACTTTTCCTTTAGTGAGGACAAATCATAGGTGGGTGATAAAGAGAAAAGAGATGGGGTTTAGATTGGCACAAAGTAGGTTTAATTCCTTACTTTTCGACTTGCTGGATATGTGACTTTGGAAACATTACTTATCGTCGCCAGATATGTTCCGTGATATGAAAAGGAGGATAATAATATATCCGTCAAGGGTTGTGTGTAAATACAATTTTATATATTTGGCCTTTAACTTAGTACCTACCATATGTTTATCTTAGTATCATTAACTGCAACTATGACTATTTTATTACCGTTAGTGTGAATACTGTTATTTTAAGCTTGCAAATAGCTTTTTTTATTTTTTTATTTTTAAAGACTTTATTTATTGAGAGAGAGAGCGAGAGCATGAGCAAGAGCAGGGGCTAGAGGAGGATCTGGATGTGCGGTTCAATTCTATATGGACCTGTCCTCTAGAAGGCTTGGAAATACACTGAGTCAGCTTAAGGAAGAAATAGGGAATTCTTTTTTAAAATCTTCACTATTCAGTTAAGTGACCTCAGCATAGTTTCTTATTCAGCAAAGGACTTTAAATTTAAATTAGCAACTTCTACTATCAGACCGAAGTGGGACAAGAGGCTTCCTTTTTGTTCTTTCCTTTTAGCCCATGGAAGTAACAACGATAAACACTTGAACATATTAATGGTCAATTTTGTACTGAAAGGCAAGATATTAACTTGGTAAAGTAGATCAAATTTGCTGTTTAAATGACTCTAAGTTCCTAAGGGTGAAGTTATTTCTCTGTTATTTTAGAACAGCCCTCATGCTTGCTGTAACTCATGAATCTTCAAATGTAGCCAGCCTTCTTCTTCAGCAAGGTGTTAGTATTTCTTCTAGAGATACATGTGGATGGACTGCAGAAGAATACGCGATTATTAGTGGTTTTGATGGGTAAGTGTTTACATTAAAATGTTAGTCATTACTAAACTGAAGTTTAAAATAATTTAACTTTCAGTTCTTATGTAACAGATGAGAGTTTGTAGTTTGATTCAGGCAGTTTTGTGATGGGAGTGAATTACCCTTTCTTTCTTTCTTTCTTGTTGATTTTATTTATTTATTTATTTGAGAGAGGGGCAGGTTAGGGGCAGAGGAAGAAGCAGATTCCTAGCTGAGCAGGGAGCCTGTTATGGGGCTCAATCTGGGACCCTGAGACTTTGACCTGAGCTGAAAGCAGACAGTTAACCAATGAGCCACCTGGGTGCCCCAACATCTGTTTTTTTTTTTGTTACTAATTACTTGGGTCTTCAGATATTCAGTTTAGTAGAAAACCCTATACTTTCCCTTGAGGGCTATCTCCTATACTTTCCCCCTTGAATTTTCCTTTCCTAAGAGCAAAGAGACCATCCTCTTTCACAAGTCATTTGGAGGGAAAAAAGGTCATTCTTTTCTTTTTTTAAAAATATTTATTAATATGACAGAATGAAACACAGCAAGAGAGGGAATACAAGCAGGGGGAGTGAAAGAGGGAGAAGCAGGCTTCCTGCTGAGTGGAGAGCCCCATGCAGGGCTCAATCCTGGGACTCTGGGATCATGACCTGAGCCAAAGGCTCTTAACCACTGAGCCACCCAGGCGCCCCCCAAAAGGACATTCCTATCATTCCCTTGTTTCCTTTGATTCTATTGCTGCAACATTGCTGTATGGCGACTTGGTTACTCAGGTGGTTAAGCGACTGTCATTGGCTCAGGTTATGATCCTGGAGTCCTGGGACTGAGTCCCCCATCAGGTTCCCTGCTCAGCAGGGGTCTGCTTCTCCCTCTGACTCTATCCACCAGTTCTGTCTCTCTCCCTCTCTTATTCTCTCCCTCTCAAATAAATAAAAATCTTAAGAAAGAAAGAAAAAGAAAAGAAAGAAAAAGAAAAGAAAAAAAAAAAGGAAGAAAGAAAGAAAGAAAAACTAACTGGTTCTACAGTCTGGTCATTATTGACCTTTGCTCTCCTGATCCACATTCCTCAGTCTTCATGCAGTGAGACTTCAAAGTTACAACTTTTTTTTAGTTTACTACATACACTTATATGCTCAGCTACTATTCCAAAGGAGCAGTACCCTGTTCTGGCTGCTGGGCCTCCTGGCTTTAGCCACACACACCCTTCCCTTCACACGCAGAAGCCTTACATGAAGCCCATATGTTAGCCCAGACCTTCATTATGAAATATCCCTTGAGCATTTTGCTTGTCTAATCTGCTAGCAGATAGTAGTTGGGACCATTCTAAGCTGTTAAAGAAGTTGAAATAATGGTACAGAAAAAGGCTGGACTTTCCTTTCTCCTTTGTTACTAGACCTATATGCCAAGCCTGCTTTAAATCCTGTGGACCGCCGTTTCTTACTAGGTGATGAAAGGTCCAATGCTGCCCTTTCCAGAGTGGGCCTCTCCTTTCCTGTGACGCCATGTTTTGGATATAATATTTCACTAAATCCTGTTAACAACCTTGTGAAATAAGGCAGTAAGATGCCTGTTTTATAGAGGAAGACTTTGAGCCAAAGAGAAGCGGCTTGTTCAAGAGCAAATAGCTATTG
>PITA01033700.1:0-12429 GCA_004023965.1 Spilogale gracilis | reverse complement strand
CATGAAATCAGCCTGAAATGTAATATTTCACACTTCTGGATCACTACAGGGGACGAAGAACATCAGCAAAGAGGTAGAGTGGTGTGGGAGCAATCAGAGGGATATCCAAAAACAAGGGGCATGGGGGAGGAAGCCCACAGAGGTGACCCATTGGAAAGCAATACCCCAGCACAAAAGTGCTCTGTGTTTGGGGAACAACAGCAGATTGCGGTCTAATTCAAAGCAAACAGAAGCGGAGTGCCTAAGGGGCAGCCAGGGAAACAAGGATATAGATCTGTGGAGAAAAAGTACGCCCCAGTGCCACGTGAGGGAATACGGTGGAGGCGGCAGAGCGGAGTCTATTTTACCTCCACTTTTTTCCTTTTTTTTTCTTTCCTCTGCTGCTTTTCTCTGCTGCTTCTCTCCATCCTGTGGACCAGGCGTGGACCCCCTAGGGAAGGCGATTTTGCAGACGTGCATGCAACCTGCAGGGCCGCAGGACTTCAGCCCCTCCTGTGTAGGGTAGGGGTACACCACTGACTCCCTGAGCACAGACAAGGTCCCACGATCCAAAATCAGTTGCAATTTCCATGGTGTGGGAGCAAAATGACAAGCGGGGGCATTGGACAGGAATCAAACCAGCATCTGTTCTCCACCTGGTTGGGATAGGCAGCCAAGGGAGAAGATACAGGGAGAGGCTGTGGGCCCCACGATCTTCCAGAGGGTTGCTAATTAGGGGCTTTCTCTGGGAAGGAGGTCTGGGTGCAGACATCTTGTTCTAACCTGACTTCCTGAACAGCTGCAAAAAGCCGCAAAAGAACAAACCCTCCAAAGAACTAAAGCCTGACAACCTGGTTGCCTGTAGCCCAGTCCCTAGGAAGGGGGTGGAGAGTCACAGACCAGGTATAAGAGACTGAAAATCAGCATGGCAGGCACCTCCCTCAGAAGGCAAACCAGAAGCACAAGAGGACAACACCCAAACTAAAACCCCAACATCAGGGGGAAAAAAGCAATATATTAAGCTCCTGGTACTACCCCAAAAGCTGTACACTTTCTTGATATAATTTTTCACCTTATTTGCTTTTTTAACTTTTTTCTATTTTTACTTTTAAAGTTTCTACTTTAAACTTAAAAATTCATTCTCGGGATTTTTGTCCTTTTAATTTTTAACCCACTTTTTCTCACAATATGATACTTAATAGAACACTCCATAATAATTTTTTACCTTGAAATTTTTTCAGACACATACCTGTGCTTTCTGTTGTTGTTGTTGCTTCTCCTTTGTTTGTTTGTTTTATCTGTTTTTCCATTTCTTCTCTCTTCTTTCCTTTATTTTTTCTTTTCAGCATACATATAGTTATAAGCTTCAAGATAATCCTGCATCCCTATTCAATACTACCCCTATATACAAACCAGTTGTAATCTCCCTATATCTTTAAAAAGTGGATGCCTCTAACAATAATAATAAGACAAACTCCTGAGGATCTGAAATACTTTCCTTGCCCACAAAGACTTCCCACCCTAGTCTGTCAGTGTTTCTGTGTAATTGTTTTGCCTTTGTATTATAAAAATACTTGTCTTGGGGATCATACAGATTGGGCTTAGCTTTTTGATCTCTTCATTTACTCTTGCTGTTCTTTTTCTTTACCTTGTAGTAGTTTTGTACGATATAAATCCTACCACTGGGCCCCACTCTGTCAGGGTTTTTTATTTCTTGCTTCCTTTCCCCCTTCTATTTTTTCTTTCTTCTTCCTTTTTGGTGGTGAATTCTGATTGTTCCAAAACCTTCCAGCGACCAATTCACCTGGATAGTGGCTGATATATTTAGCTATACACCCCCTCAACCACTCCTCACCACAATGACTCTGAGGAGGAACAACCAACAGAAGAAGAACCCTGAGACTGCAACCCCAGTCATAGAATTACTGGAAATGAACATAAACAATATGACAGAAATGGAATTCAGGGCAGCAACGTCCAAGCAATGGCTAATTTGGAAAAGAACATTAGTCTCAAAATGGAAGCCCTAATAAAATAAGTGAAAGCTGAGGTTACAAAGGCTATTAATGAGATGCAATCTAATTTAAATATGCTAACAGCTAGAGTAAGTGAAGCTGAAGATCACATCAGTAATTTAGAAGACGGATTAAGGGGGTGCCTGGGTGGCTCAGTTGATTAAGCAACTGCTTTCGGTTCAGATCACGATCCCGGAGACCCAGGATCAAGCCGCACATCGGGCTCCCTGCTTGGCGGGAAGCCTGCTTCTCCCTCTCTCCCTCTCTCTGCTTGTGTTCCCTCTCTGGCTGTGTTTCTCTCTATCAAATAAATAAAATCTTAAAAAAAAGAAGACAGATTAAGAAGTAGGAGCAAGAAAAGTCTTTGAGCAAACAGCTAAAATCCCATGAAAACAGAATAAGGGGGAAAATGATGCCAGGAAATGCTACAATATCAGAATTATTGGAATCCCCGAAGAAGCTGAGAGAGAGAAACCTAGAAGATATAGTTGAACAAATCATGGATGAAAATTTCCCTAATCTGGTGAATGAAACTAATGTTCATGTCCTAGAGGCAGAAAGGACACCCCCCAAGATCAATGAGGCCAAAAAAACCTCCAGGCACATAATTGTGAAATTCATGAATCATAAAACCAAAGAATGCATCTTAAGGGCAGCTAGGGGGAAACGATCCCTTACCTATAGAGGGAGGAACATCAGAATAACGTCAGACCTATCCTCAGAAACATGGCAAGCTAGAAAGGGCTGGCAAGACATATTCAGAAAATTACATGACAAAAATATGCAACCCAGGATAATGTGTCCAGCAAGGTTGACTTTCAGAATGAAAGGAGAAATAAAGAGCTTCCAAGACCGCCAAGTCTAAAAGACTATGGAACCAAAAGCCAGCACTACAAGAAATATTAAGAGGGGTTATATAAAAGAGAAATGAACCCAAGAGTGACACAGAACAGAAATTTACAGAGGTAATCTATAGAAACATGAAGTTCACAGGCAACAAGATGTCAATACAAACGTACCCATCAATAATCACTCTCAATGTCAATGGCCTAAATGCTCCAATAAAAAGGCACAGAGTTGCAGACTGGAGAAAACGACAGGATCCATCCATATGCTGTTTACAAGAGACACATTTTGAATCTAAAGACACTTCCAGATTGAAAGTGAGGGGATGAAGGACCATCTTTCATGCCAACGGACATCAAAAAGAAGCTGGGGTAGCAATTCTCCTATCAGATAAATTAGATTTTAATCTAAAGACTGTAGTCCGAGACATAGAATGACACTACATTGTTCTCAAAAGTTCTATACACCATGAAGATCTAAAAATTGTAAATATTTATGCCCCCAACATGGGAGCAGCCAACTACATAAGCCAACTGTTAAGCAAAATATAGAGTCATATTGATACAAATACATTAATTGTAAGAGATCTTAACACACCACTGTCAGCAATGGACATATCATATAAACAGAAAATCAATGAAGAAACAAGAGCCTTGAATGACACATTGGGCCAGATGAATCTCATAGATATATTCAGAACATTCCAACCTAAAACAGCAGAATACTCATTCTTCTCAGGGCACGTGGAACTTTCTCCAGAATAGAGTACTAACTAGGTGACAAATCAGGGCTCAACCAATACCAGAAGATTGAGATTCTTCCCTGCATATTCTCTGACCACAATGGCCTGATACTGAAACTCAAGCACTGTAAAAAGTTCAGAAGAAAATCAAACACTTGGAAGCTAAAGACTATCCTGCTCAAGAATCTGTGGATCAATCAGGAAATCAAAGAAGAACTGAAACACTTCATGGAAACCAATGAGAATGAGGACACATCAATCCAAAACCTATGGGATACAGCAAAGGCAGTCCTAAGGGGGAAATTCATAGCCATCCAAGCCTCACTCAAAAAAAATTAAAAAATACCAAATACACCAACTCTCATTACATCTTAAAGAACTGGAAAATCAACAAAAATTAAACAAACCCCCCACACAAGAAGGGAAATAATTAGGATTACAGCAGAGATGAATGATTTAGAAACTAGGTATACAGTAGAACACATCATGAAACTAGAAGCTGGTTCTTTGAATAAAGCAATAAGATAGATAAACCATTGGCCAAACTAATCTGAAAGAAAAGGAAGAAGACCCAAATTAATAAAATTATGAATGAAAGGGGAGAGATCACGACTAACACCAAGAAAATAGAAATAATCATCAAAAATTACTATCAACAATTATATGACAATAAGTTTAACAACTTAGAAGAAATAGATACATTCCTAGAAACCTATAAACTTCCAAGACTGAAACAAGAAGACATTGACAATATGAATAGACCTATATCTAGTAATGAGATTGAAGCAGTGATCAAAAACCTCCCAAAAAAACAGAGCCTGGAACTTAACGGCTTCCCTGGGGAATTCTACCAAACATTCAAAGAAGAAATGACACCTATTTTCCTCAAGCTCTTTCAAGAAATAGAAATGTCCAGACTCTTTCTATGAAACCAACGTTACTCTAATCCCTGAACCAGACAAAGACCCTATCAAAAAGGAGAACTTCAGAGCAATATCTCTGATGAATATGGATGCCAGGATTCTAAACAAGATCCTGGCCAACAGGATCCAACAATACCTTAAAAAGATTATCCACCATGACCAGGTGGGATTTATCTCAGGGATGCAAGGGTGGTTCAACACTCGCAAATCAATCAACGTGATAGAACAAATCAGTAAGAGAAGAGAGAAGAACCACATGGTACTCTCAATTGATGCATAAAAGGCTTTCGACAAAATACAACATCACTACCTGATCAAAACTCTTCAAAGTATAGGGATAAAGGGAACATTCCTCAACCTCATAAAATCTAACTATGAAAAACCCACAGCAAATAATATTCTCAATGGGGAAAAACTGACAGCCTTCCCTCTGCGATCAGGAACAAGACAATGATGCCCACACTCACCACTATTGTTCAATAGAGTGTTAAAAGTCCTAGCAACAGCAGTCAGAGAACAGAAAGAACTAAAATGTATTCATCTTGGCAAAGGAGAAGTCCAACTCTCTCTCTTTCCAGATGACACGATACTCTATATGGAAAACCCAAAAGACTCTACCCCCAAACTACCAGAACGCATACAACAAATTGGTAATGTGGCAGGATACAAAATCAATATACAGAAATTAGTTGCATTCTTATACACTAACAATGAAAATATAGAAAGGGAAATCAGAGAATCGATTCAATTTAATGTAGCACCAAAAACCATAAGATACTTAGGAATAAACCTAACCAATGATGTTAAAGATCTGTACTCAAAGAACTACAGAACACTCTTGAAATAAATTGAAGAAGACACAAAAAGATGGAAGAGCATTCCATGCTCATTGACTGGAAGAATAAACATTGTTAAAATGTCTATACTGCCCAGAGCAATCTCTACTTTCAATGTCATTCCGATCAAAATTCCACCAACATTCTTCAAAGCATTGGAACAAACAATCCTAAAATGTGTATGGAACCAAAAAAGATCCCGAATTGCTAAGGAATTGCTGAAGAAGAAAAACAAAGCTTGGGGCATCTTGTTACCTGACTTCAGGCTTTCTTACAAAGCTGTGATCACCAAGACAGCATGGTAGTGGCACAAAAACAGACACATAGACCAATGGAACAGAGTAGAGAGTCCATATATGGACCCACAAATCTGTGGTCAAATCATGTTCAACAAAGCAGGAAAAAATATCACGTGGGAAACATACAGTCTCTTCAATAAATCATGCTTTGAAAATTGGACAGCTACATATAGAAGAATGAAACTAGACCATTCTCTTACACCACACACAAAGGCAAACTAGAAATGGATGAAAGTCCTCAACGTGAGGCAGGAATCCATCAAAATCCTGGAAGAGAACATAGGCAGTAATCTCTTTGACATCGGCCACAGCAACTTCTTTCAAGACACGTCTCCAAAAGCAAAGGAGACAAAGACAAAAATAAACTTTTGCAACTTCATCAAAATAAAAAGTTTCTGTAGAGCAAATGAAACAGTCAACAAAACAAAGAGGCAGCCCATGGAATGGGAGAGGATATTTGCAAATGACACCACAGACAAAGGGCTGGTATCCAAGATCTATAAAGAACTACTCAAACTCCACATCCAAAAAGAAGATGAACACATCAAAAAATGGGCAAGAGACATGAAGAGGCACTTCTCCATAGAAGATATACAAATGGCTAACAGACACATGAAAAAATGTTCATCGTCACTAGTATCAGGGAAATTCAAATCAAAATCACACTGAGATACCACCTCACACCAGTCAGAATGGCCACAATTAACAAGTCAGGAAACAACAAGTGTTAGATAGGCTGCAAAGAAAGGGGAATCCTCTTACACTGTTGGTGGGAATGCAAGTTGGTGCAGCCGCTTTGGAAAACAGTGTGGAGATTCCTTAAAAAATTAAAAATAGAACTACCCTATGACCCTGCAATTGCACTACTGGGAATTTACCCCAAAGATACAGATGTAGTGAAAAGAAGGGCCATATGCACCCCAATGTTCATTGCAGCAATGGCCACAATCGCCAAACTGTGGAAAGAGCCAAGGTGCCCACCAACAGATGAATGGATAAAGAAGATGTGGTACATATATACAGGGGAATACTATGCCTCCATCAGAAAGGATGAATATCTAACTTTTGTAGCAACATGGACTGGACTGGAAGAGATTATGCTGAGTGAAATAAGCCAAGTAGAGAAAGTCAAGTATCACATGGTTTCACTTACTTGTGGTGCATAAGGGGTAATATAGAGGACAGTGGGAGAAGGAAAGTAAATGGGAAGTAGGGTAATTCCGGGATAGAAACGAAAGAACAGAGACTTTGGACACAGAAACAAACTGAGGGACTTGGAGGGAGGGGTGGGGGGATGGGAGAGCCTGGTAGTGGGTACTGAGGGCACCTATTGAATGGAGCGTGGGTGTTGGGCATGGGCAATGAATCAAGATTGTAGCACTGTAAAAATAAAATAAAATTAAGGTAAAAAAAAGACCACATATGAAAGAAACTGATGATGACACAAAGAAATGGAAAGACACCCCATGCCCATGGATTGGAGAAAAAAAATATTTTTAAAATGTCTATATGACCCAAATCAATCTTCAAAGTGAATGCAATCTCTATCAAAATATCAAAAGCATTATTCTCAGATCTGGAATAAAAAGTCCTAAAATTTGTATGGAAGCACAAAAGACCTCAAATAGACAAAGTAATCTGGAAAAAGAAAAGAAAAACTGGGGGCATCACAATTCTGGACTTTAAGTTATATGAAAAGCTGTAGTAATCAAGGATATGGTACTGGAAAAAATAGACACAGGTCAAAGTAAAAGAGTAGAAAACCCAGAAATAAATCCACAACTATATGGTCAATTAAACTTTGACAAAGGAAAAATGAATATGCAATAATAAAAGAACAGTCTTCTCAACAATTTTTTTTTTTTTGGAAAACCAGACGGTAACATGCTAAAGATAGAAACTGGTCCACTTTCTAACAACATACACAAAAATAAATTCAAGGGGCACCTGGGTGATCCAGTTGGTTAAGCGACTGCTTTCGGCTCAGGTCTTGATCCTGGAGAACCAGGATCGAGTCCCACATCAGGCTTCCTGCTCAGTGGGAAGCCTGCTTCTCCCTCTCTCAGTCCCTCGGCTTGTGTTCCCTCTCTAGCTGTGTTTCTCTCTGTCAAGTAAATAAATAAAATCTTTAAAAAAATTCAAAAGACATTGAAGATTGTGCACCTGGCTGCCTTGGATGCTAAAGCACGTAACTCTTGATCTCAGGTTGGTAATTTCAAACCTCATATCGAGTGTAAAGATTATATAAAATTTCAATTTAAAAAAAGGATTAAAGGGGCGCCTGGGTGGCTCAGTTGGTTAAGCGACTGCCTTCAGCTCAGGTCATGATCCCGGAGACCCGGGATCGAGTCCCACATTGGGCTCCCTGCTCAGCGGGAAGCCTGCTTCTCCCTCTCTCACTCTCCCCGCTTATATGCCCTCTCTGGCTGTGTTTCTCTCTGTAAAATAAATAAAATCTTAAAAAAAGGGATTAAAGACCTAAATGTACTACCTGATAATATAAATACAGTGGAAGAGAACACAGAATGGGACTTAGCAACTTTTTTCTATACATGTGTCATGAGGAAAGGGAATCAAAAGCAAAAATAAACTACCAGAACTACATCTAAGTACAAAAAAGTGCATTGTGAAAGAAACAATCAACAAAACTAAAAAGCAACCTACTGAATGTTAGGGGATATGTGCAAATTGCATATCTAATAAAGGATTAGTATCTAAAATATATAAAGAAAATCTAAAACTGAACACCCAAAATACATATAATTCAATTAAAATTAGGCAGAGGAAATGAACACATATTTGTCCAAAGAAGTCATTCACATAGGCAGCATACACATGAAAACAGGTTCATTATTACTTACCATCAGGGAAATGCAAATCAAAACTACAGTGATAAATGACCTACCAGATGTTAGAATGGCTAAAAGCAGCAACACAAGAAACAACAGGTGTTGATGAGTGTGGGAAAAGGCAAGATAGTAGAGTAGACCTTGTTTTAAGTGTTACCCTGAAGAGAGCTAAATATCTACCAGAACACTCTGAACACCCATGAAATCATCCTGAGATGTAAGATTACATACTTCTGGATCTCTACGGGGGCAGAAGATCATCAGTGGAGAGGTAAAGCAGAGTGGAAGCACTCCAACTGATATCAGGGGATAAACAGAAGGGGGGAGATACCAAAGTGACCCCTTGGAAAGTAATACCCCAATATGAAAGTACTTTGTGCTGGGGGACCAACATCAACTTGGAGTCTGGTTAAAAGCACTAAAAAAAAAGGGTCTAAAGGAGCAACTGGTGGAATCAGGTGGCCAGGGGCACGGACCTAAGCCCGTGGTCCCAGGATGGTCACAGCACACACCCACCCATGCCTGAGAGAGGCCCGCACAGGTTACTGCTGGAGGCCCCTCAGCTAGCAGTGTTCCATATGACCTGCTAAGTAACCATGTCTGAGCACACCCAGCATGGTCCCAGCAGTGGCAGCCACCAGGACTGACTCACCCAAACAAATATCACTGACTGTTTCTTTGGCACTGGGGTGAAGAGACAAGCAGGGACCTCAGGCTACCATTGTGGAGGTGACTGGGGGTACACACCACCTGTGATAGGTTGCAGTGTTAAGGGGAGTTTGCAGTGGGGGAGTCTGTGTTCTGGACCAACCAGAGGGGAGCAGACTGAGGCTTCTCTCTGAGCCTCTGAAAAGCCACAAATAAACAAACAAACAAACAGAAATGCCAAAGAACAAAAACCTCCAGAGAACAAAATCCTGAAAACCCAGTTTCCACAGAGCCCAGCCCCTTGAGAGGGGGCAGGACTACTCAGCCCAAGCAAGACTGACTCAAAAACCATGCAAGAGGCTCCTCTCCCAGAGAGCAAGCCAAAAGAACGAGAGGGCAAGAACTAAACGGTCTCCATAAAACTGAAAATTCAACATCAGGGAAAACACAATATGTTAAGCTCCCGGTACTGCCCCCAAACCTGTATATTTTATAGATACAGCTTTTCTTTTCATTTTTTTTTAAAATCCGTTCTCATGATTCTTGTTCTTTTATTTTTAACCTACTAATAAGTAGGTTAATGATGTTTAATACAACGTTCCATAATAACTTTTTTAACTTGAACTTATTTCATACATATACCTGTGTTTCTTTCTTTGTATATACATATAGATATAAACTTCAAGATAATCCTTTTTTCCTACTCAATACTACCTCTATATATAAACCTATTTTAATTTCCCTATATCTCTGGAAAGTTAAGCCCTTTAACAAAGATAACAAGACACATCCAGGAAGAAATGAAATACTTTCCTTGCCCACATCTAGGGTTTGTCACCATCTTCCCATCTTATTTTTCTGTCAGTGTTTCTGTGTACTTGGTTTTGTCTTGTGCTATATCAATAATAGTCTTGAGGCTCCTAAATTTTTATGGAACCAGAAAATACTCCAAAATGCTAAGGAAATGTTGAAAAAGACAAACAAAGCTGGGGACATCACGTTACCTGATTTCAAGCTTTATTACAAAGCTGTGATCATCAAGACAGCATGGTACTGGCACAAAAGCACACACGTAGACCAATGGAATGAGTAGAGAGATTCCACATATGGACTCCCAACTCTATGATCAAATAATTTTTGACAAATCAGGAAAAAATATCCAGTGGAAAAAAGACAGTTTCCTCAATAAATGGTGCTAGGAAAATTGGACAGCTACATATAGAAAATTAAACTTGACCACTCTCAGGGTGCCTGGGTCGCTCAGTGGTTAAGCCTCTGCCTTCAGCTCAGGTCATGATCCCAGAGTTCTGGGATAGAGCCCCGCATGAAGCTGCCTGCTCAGCAGGAAGTCTGCTTCTCCCTATCTCCCTCCTGCTGCTTGTGTTCCCTCTCTGGCTGTGTTTCTCTCTGTCAAATAAAAAAAATCTTTTCAAAAAATTGTGAAACTTGACCATTATTTTACACCATACACAGAGATAAACTCAAAATGGGTGAAAGACCTCAATGTGAGGCAGGAATCAATCAAAATCCTAGAGGAGAACACAGGCAGTAACCTCTTCGACAGTGGCCACAGCAACATCGGTCAAGACATGTCTCCAAAGGCAAAGGAAACAAAAGCGAAAATGAACTACTGGGACTTGATCAAAATAAAAAGCTTCTAAAAAATATAAATAAATAAATAAAAAGCTTCTGCACATCAAACAAAATCAACAAAACAAAGAAATAACAGACAGAAGGGGAGAAGATATTCACAAATAACACTACAGACAAAGGGCTGATATCTAAGATCTATAAAGAACTCCTCAAACCCGACACCCCCCCCAAAAAAAAGATGATCACAAAAAAAAAAATGGGCAGAAGACATGATCAGGCATTTCTTCAAAGAAAACATACAAATAGCTAACAGACACATGAAAAAATATTCATGATCACTAGCCATCAGGGAAATTCAAATCAAAACCACAATGATATACCACATTACACCAGTCAGAATGACCAAAATTCACAGGACAGGAAACAAGTGTTGGAGAGGATGTGGAGGAAGGGGGACCCTCTTACACTGTTGGTGGGAATGCAAGTTGGTACAAGCAATTTGGAAAGCAGTGCAGATATTCCTTTAAAGATTAAAAATAGAACTACCCAATTCTACCTATACCATGACCCTGCAATTACACTACTGGGAATTTACCCCAAAAATATAGATGTAGTGAAAAGAAGGGCCATATGTACCCCAAAGTTCATAGCAGTAGTAGCCATAATCTCCAAACTGTAGAAAGAGCCAAGATGCTCTCCAGCAGACAAATAGATAAAGAAGATATTGTCCATATATACAGTGGAATATTATGTCTCCATCAGAAAGGATGAATGCCCAACTTGTGTATCAACATGGACGGGACTAGAGGAGATCATGCTGAGTGAAATAAGCCAAGCAGAGAAAGGCAATTATCATATGGTTTCACTTACTTTGGAGCATAAGGAGGAACATGGAAGACATTAACAGAAGGAAAGGAAATGTGACCTGGGGTAAATCAGAGAGGGAGACAAAGCATGAGCCTTCTGAGAAAAAATCTGAGGATTTTGGAAGGAAGTGGGTATAACAAACCACTGGTCACCTGGGGAGAAGGGGTAGGAGGAGGGGTAAAATAGGTTTTGGGAATATAGGATTGAATTTCACTTGGAGAGCACAAGGAGATGTACAGAATTGTTGAGCAATTATATTATATTGCAAACATGAAATAAAAATATCTGTATGTAAACAAATTAATATAAAATACAAAAACTAAACATTATAAATGTAAAAAAGTAAAATTAGGGGTGCCTGGGTGGCTCAGAGGGTTAAGCATCTGCCTTTGGCTCAGATCAAGATCTCAGGGTCCTGGAATTGAGGCCCACAACTGGCTCTCTGTTCAGCAGGAAGCCTGCTTCCCCCTTTCTCTGTCTGCTTCTCTGCGTATTTGTGATCTCTCTCTCCCTGTCAAATACATAAAAACAAATCTTTAAAAAATTAAATTAAACTAAAATTTGTCATGAATTTACTTAGTTACTATGTGGAATAAGATTAAAAAAACAATGACAAGAACACATTGACCACCGGTTATGTGTGTGGCATCAGTCTAGGTTCTGGGAATACTCCATGTCACACAGCCCTCAGTTCTAAAGAATGTTCTAGATTACACAGGAGAGACAAATAGTAAACTGGCAAACGCTATAACAGGGAGTGAGTATGGCGTGCCATAAAAATGTAGAAACACTTATGTCGCCTGTTTGGGGGGTGGGACAGGAAAGAAGGCAC
>PITA01033698.1:0-12438 GCA_004023965.1 Spilogale gracilis | reverse complement strand
GTGGAAAACCCAAAAGACTCTACCCCCAACTACTAGAACTCATCCAACAATTCGGTAATGTGGCAGGATACAAAATCAATGCACAGAAATCAGTTGCATTCTTATACACTAACAATGAAAAAATAGAAAGGGAAATCAGAGAATCGAAACCGTTTACTCTAGCACCAAAAACTATAAGATACTTAAGAATAAACCTAGCTAAAGAAGTCAAGGAGCTGTACTCGAGTAACTACAGAACACTCATGAAAGAAATTGAAGAAGACACAAAAAGATGGAAGAGCATCCCATGCTCCTGGATTGGAAGAATAAACATTGTCAAAATGTCTATACTGCCCAGAGAAATCTGTACTTTCAATGCCATTCCAATCAAAATTCCACCAGCATTCTTCAAAACGCTGGAATAAACAATCCTAAATTTAATATGGAACCCAAAAAGACCCTGAATCACTAAGGAACTGCTGAAGAAGAAAAGCAAAGCTGGGGGCATCTCATTACCTGACTATAAAGCCATGAAAATTTATCCCTATATTTTCGTTTAAAATTTTATGGGTTAAGTTCTTATATTAGGTCATCAATCCATTTTGAGTTCCCTTTTTCTATATGATGTGAGGTAAGAATACAACTTCAATTCTTTTGTGTATAAAAATCTAGTTGTCAGGGCACCTGTGTGGCTCCGTCATTATCTGCCTTCGGCTCAGGTCATGATCCCGCAGTCCTAGGTTCTAGCCCTGCATTGGTCTCCTTGCTCAGCGGGAAGACTGTTTCTCCCTCTATCACTCCCTCTGCTTGTGTTCCCTCTCTGGCTGTGTTTCTCTCTGTCAAATAAATAAATAAATAATCTTTAAAAAAAATCTAGTTGACTCAGCACCACTTATTGGAGGGACTGTTCTTTTCACATTCAATGGACTTGGAATCTCTGCAAAAATCAATTGACCACATATATATGAGTTTATTTCTGGACTTTCAGTTCTACTCCACTGATTGATTAGTCTGCCTTATGTCAGTATGACACAGCTTTCATGACTGTAAATTTGTAGTAAGTTGTAAAATCAAGAAGTGTGATTCCTCTGACTTTGTTTTCCAAGCTTGTTTTGGCAATTCTGGGCCTTTTATAATTCCAAATGAATTTTAAGGTTGGCATTGTAGGGTTGGCCAAAAAAGCTACTGGAATCTTGTAAAGAATTTATTTAATCTCTAGATCACTTTTGGTAGTAGTGACATCTTAAACTAAAACTAAACTTTCCTTCGCATTAACATGGGATGTCTTTCAACTTATTTAAGTTCTTCCTTAATTTATTTCTGCATTATTTAATAGTTACCTGAACTGCACAGTCACTCCACTGGTGCCTACACCTAGCACACAGGAACCACCACCGCCACAAGAATGTCCACACACTGCACCACAGAGCTGTGTATATGCCTTCTTCATACACTGGCCCCAAGGCTTTTCTGTCAGCATCCATACCTAAAATACTAACACCACCTGCACCCAACGGCCCATCAAGTGTGGTTTAGGCATGCAGAGGACTATTTCTAGGCAAGAAGAAGGAATGAAATCCTGGTACGCCACTGCAATATGAATAAACTTCAAAATCATTATGACAAGTGCAAGAGATCAGTCACAAATGATCCCATATTACATAATACATGAAGGGAATGTATAGACTAGGCAGCTCTATCATGACACAAGGTGATTAATGGTTGCCTAGAGCCAGAGGAAGGAGGTTGCAGGTGAATGGACATTGACTGCTAGTTGGGTGTGTAGAATGTTTCTGAGGTGATGGAAGTCTTCAAGAATTAACTAGGGTGATGATTGCACAAATTTATAAGTATACTAAACACTAGTGCATTCTATACTTTGGTGAGTTTTATGGTAGATAAATTACATCTCAATGGGGGATTGAAGCTTTATAACAAGAAACCTACTACTGATACAGACAAGGAAATGCATGTATCATAATTGCATTGTGCTAAGTGAAAGAAGCCAGAATCAAAAGGTGGCATATTATATCATTCCATTTTATGACAATCTGAAAAGCAGAACTATATGAGGCGGTCAACAGATCAGAGAATATGAGGATCTGGGGGTTCAGAGAGGCTGACCACAAAGGAAGCAGGAGACAATTTTGGGTGGATGAGGCTGTTTTTTATACTGATCTGGGTGGGTACTGTATATATTTATCCTAACTCTCAGGAATGGGCATACTGAAATGCATGAACTTTATCTTATAGAACTAATGCCTTTCAAAAACAGGAAAATGAGAAAGGTATCTGTGTGCTCACTTCACAACACAAAAATAGGAAAAAGGGAAATGTAACTGTGTGCTCACTTAACAACACAAACAAAGTCCCTAGAAGCAGTTAAACTGTTTCTCTTATAAGTAAGTTGGATGAGGAACTCTGGAAGCCCTCAAGGGGTCCTGTTCCCCCTGAGAATCCATTTCTTTAAAAGTCCCTACTCATTCTCATTGATTAGCCACTGAAATCCCAACATGGCTCCACATGATGTCATTGTAGAGGGATCAGACTGTATATATAGTCCCTTGGGTCATTAATTTGCAATTAGGTAGACTCTAACTTAATATGTGCAGTACTGGAAAGTAGGAAACCAAAATACCAATGAACAGAATCAGGGAGAACCTATACAGGAGGAGGGGTGTATCACATTCATGGATCAGAAGATTTTAATATGTCAATATCTTCATGCTGATTTATAGATTCAACTTAATATCAATCAATATCTGAGGAAAAGTTTTGGAAATATTAACAAGCTGATTGAAAAATTTATATAAAAATGTAAAGCTACTAGAATACTTAAAATAGTTCTTAAATAGAGGAAGTTTATGACTTACTCTAAAGCTCTATTAAAGTGACAGATGGTGGCTACACTTGTGGTAAGCACAGCATAATGTGTGAGAAGATGATTCTCTATGATGTATACTTGAAGTGAATATAACATTGTGTGTCAACTATACTTGAATAAAACAATTTTTAAAAATCTCTAGGAACAAGAATTGCCTACAGAACTAATTACAAGACCCTCAAGAAAATCATTCCCATTTCCTACTAGTCACAGTTCCTTTTTAAGTCAAAATTATGGCCTCTAATGCTTGTCTTATTTGTTGATGTGGTTCTAATTGACATGTGACTATTCCTAAACACCTTGTCTATACTCTAGTGATCAAGATCCATTCCAACTGAGTAAATCTGAACATGTACCACATTCTATGAAGGCAATTGTCAAGTATCCTTAAAAATCTTTCCAGGAGGGGTGGCTGGGTGGCTCAGTTGGTTAAGCGACTGCCTTCAGCTCAGGTCATGATCCTGGAGACCCAGGATCAAGTCCCTGCTCCGGGAGAAGCCTGCTTCTCCCTCTCTCAGTGCCCCTGCTTGTGTTCCCTCTCTAGCTGTGTTTCTCTCTGTCAAATAAATAAATAAAATCTTTAAAAAAATCTTTCCAGGATATTATTTCTAAGAAAGTACGCTTACATTCTGGTGTATTTGTTTTTAAATTAATGTTACTACTTTATATTAGCAGTTTGCAGGTAGATATTGGAGCCAAATAAATGAAGTTGAAACTAAAAAAATGTGTGCATTTGTGAAAGAGGGAACAGATTAAAGATTAGATTAGAGATTCCACAAATAGAACTACACAATCTGGTCAACTGATTTTTCACAAAGATGCCACAATAATTAAATGGAAAAGTGATACTCTTTTTTTAACTAATTTTATTTCAATTCAATTAGTTAACATATCATGTATCATTAATTTCATATGCAGAGTTCAGTAATTCATCAGTTGCATATAACACCCAGTGTTCATTACCTCAAGTGCCTTCCTTAATGCCCATCAACCGTTTACCCCATCCCCCCACCCACCTTCCCTCCAGTAACCCTCAGTTTGTTTCCTGTAGTTAAGAGTCTCTTATGGCTTTTCTCTCTCTCTGATTTTGTCTTATTTTACTTTTCCCTCCTTTCCCCTATGTTCATCTGTTTTGTTTCTTAAATTGCACATATGAGTGAAATAATATGGCATTTGTCTTTCTCTGACTTATTTTACTTAGCATAATACCCTCTAGTTCCATCCACATTGTTGCAAATGGCAAGATTTCATTCTTTTTGATGGCTGGATAATATTCCATTATGTATATGTGTATACACACACACACACACACACACACACACACACACACCATATACCACATCTTCTTTATCCATTCATCTGTCCATGGACATCTGGGTTCTTTCCCAGTTTGGCTACACAGATCACAGTGTTAGTGTTGCAAAAGTTGATGTCAATATATGAAAAGAAATGAATTTTAAAATATCCCTCACCCCTGTATTGGTAATAGCCAACTGAATAGGCATGAGGTGGATAATTCATTGTGATTTTGATGTGTGTTTTCCTAATGATGTAGAGTACCTCTTTTCATAGGCTTTTTGGCCATTTGTATGTCTTCTTTGGAATAATGCATACTCAAGTGTTTTGTTGTTTTTTAAATACAGTTATTTCTTTTCTTGCTGTTGAGTTGTATGAGTTCCTTATATATTTTGGATACTAAACTATTATTGGATGTGTGGTTTGAAAATATTTTCTCCCATTCCATGGGCTAGCTTTTTATTTTGTTGATTGTCTCCTTTCTTGTGTAGAAACTTTCTAATTTGGCAAAGTTCTGTTTTTTTATTTTCAATTTTATTGCCTGTGCTTTTAGAATCAAACCCCAAAACATTGAGACCAATGTCAAGGAGCTTTCCCCCCTGTTTTATGGTTTTAGGTCTTATGTTTAAGTCTTTAATCCATTGAGTTCATTTTTGCACGTAGGGTCAGGTCAGTGTCCAATTTCATTCTTTTGCATGTGGATATCTAGTTTTCCTAGAACCATTTGTTGAAGAGATTGTTCTTTTCCCACTCTCTATTCTTGGCACTTCTGTTGAAGGTCAATTGACTGTATGTGTGTTGATTTATTTCTGGGCTCTATATTTTGCTCCATGGTTCTGTGGATCTGTTTTTATGGCAGAATCATACTGTTTCAATTCCTATAGCTTTTCAATATAATGTGAAATCAGGAAATGTGATTTATTTCTTGAGATTGCTTTAGCTATGGGGTTCTTTCCTGGTTCTACAGAGCAGAGTGTAGTGAGGGCACAGGTCAGAGCTACAGCAGCTCCAGGATCTGAGACATGGGCACTTCTAGTGTGTGTGACTTGGTTCTTTAGGACTGCATGTTTGCAGAGCAGCCACAGAACTGGTGTCTGGAGAAGAGTCATGCCTGTAGTGAAAACAGTTCTGGGGTCTGGTGTGTGGGCATCCCTATTGGAATTGTGACTTGGGTGTTCTAGGTGCAGGCACTGGTGGAAAGGCTGAGCAGCTGGACATACAGCCACGTGTAGAGTTGTTGTGATCCCTGGATTCCAGGATCAGGTTAGCCTGCACTGACAGCAGTTCTGGTGCCTGAAGGGTCAAGCATGCAGAGGAGCTGTGGAGTCAGAGTCTGGAGTGCCGGCACATGCAGAATTGCCATGGAGCCAGGGTCTACAGTGAGGTTGCCCTGAGCTATGCGGCTCTGGAATTCAGGGTACTGGAGGGCTGGAGAGGGAGTGGCCCCAATGCCAAGGGAGTACAAGTATAGCTCTTTTTGGAGGTGGGGCATACAGCAGTGTCTCTCTCCAAAGAGTCCACTTGCAGTGGTTGTTAGTTACCGTGGTGACTTAAACCACAGGTGTGGAGTAGGCTGTTGGGTCTGCACTAAGGAAGGCTTTGGGGCTCACAGAGGCCCTCCACTGCCAAAGCAGTGGGGAGTCCTAGTGTCACTGGAGACCATGGTAGCACTCTCCATGTGGCTGACACTGAGAGCCCATATTCTTTGTTCTTAGTAGAGCTCCAGATGTCTCAACTGCCCAGTTGATCCTTTCTGTGCAGTTATTCTCTGTGTTTCTGCTCCACAGTTTTGCTGTAGATCCTTGAACCCTCCCAGGGTCATTTTTGCTTGTGGATAGCTAATTGTGGTTTTATTGGGATGATGAAGGTTGGTATTTCATACTCTGCATTTGGTGATGCCACTGTAAAAAGGATTCTTTTCTAGAAATATAAATTACCCTTAAAACACAATAATAAATAAAAAACAACTCAAACAAAAATGTGCAAATGATACGAAACTTTACCAGAGAAGATAGACATGGGTAATCACCATGCATCTATTAAAATGGCTAACCAAAGGGGCACTTGGGTGGCTCAATCATTAAGCATTTGCCTTTGGCTCAGGTCATGATCCTGGAGTCCTGGGAGAGAGCCCCACATCAGGGTCCCTGCTCAGCAGGAAGCTTGCTTCTCCCTCTTTTACTCCCCCTGCTTATGTTTTCTCTCTAGCTGTGCTCCTCTCTATCAAATAAATAAAAAAAATCTTTAAAAAATTAAACAACCCCCCAAATCTGACAGTACTCAATACTCAAGATTTGAAGGCATAGGAATTGTAAGTCATTTTGCATTGTGGTAATGCAAAAGAGTACAATCTCTTGGAAAAAAAAGTTGGCAATCCCTTATCAAGTTATACATAGATTTGTCATATGACCCAGCACTTACATTTGTAGGTATTTACCACAGTAAACTGAAAGTGCATGTCCCCAAAATACTGTTTGCAAATGTTCATAGCTTCGTGGAGAATCATCAAGACTAGGAAACAACCAGGTATACTCCCAAAGGTGAATAGTTAAGCCAACTGGTTGAGCAGTAAATGGGATATTATTCAGTAATAAAAATATATGAGCTGATGACTCTTAGAACAACATAAATGATTTTAAGTGTGTTTTAGTAAGTGAAAGAATTGGACCCAAACCAGAAAGTGCAAGAATCAGACCACATATTATATAATTCTGTTTATATGACATTCCAAAGAAGGAAAACCTATAAGGATGAACAATAGTTCAGTGGTATCCAGGGGTTAGGAGAAGGGTAGTTGTTGTCTGTAAAGGGACACATGGGGGATTTTTACAGTATCCTGCATGGTATTGGAATGGCAGATACATGAATGCATGGATTTGTCAAAACCTATAAACTGCACTTCACTATAAGTGAACTTTACTCTCTATAAGTATAAAAAAATCAACTAGAAGGTGAGGTCACCCCAGGATAGAATGCAGACTATTACAAAAGAATCTAAGACATAGAACGAGGAGGGAAAAAATAACTGATAAAATATGTTGATTGGAAATTGTCAACTCCACAGGCTAAAAACAGAAGGCACATTCCAGAAAGTCTATACTCTAGTTGGTAAATTTGTTGCCCATGGGGGTGCTAGTTAACAATTTTTGAAAGGCTTTACATATATACCAGAGCTGAATAAATGAACTAGAGTCAGTCAGAGAAGAAAGGAAAAGGCTGAAATAAAGGGGATTATATGAAAGACATCACTATGAAGTGATGTTTCTCTCTCTCTCTCTCCTTCTCTCTTGTGTGTATATATATAAATATATATACATATTTATTTATATATATAAAGAAGTATGGATTTGATAGATTTGTTTGTATACACAGGTGCATATATACACACACATATTTTCTAACTGTGTCTGCCTAGAGGGCCTAGAAGTGACTCCCCAGGAACAATGAGGCCACCCAGCCCTCAGATTTTGTTTCCTAAGTATTATTCTCTAATAAAAGGAAGCAGGGCTCTTTGGACAAATCACTGATTTTAGATCTGGGACAGGAAAAACACTAGATAAGCCTGGAGTAACTTGTACTTCCAGAAGGAAAAAAAGCAAAAACAAAACAAAGCAAAACAAACCAAAAACACAAAGAAAAGGACTGGGGCACATCCAAAGGAAAGGTCAAAGTGAAAGTGCACCCAATGACCAAGATGGAAGAAGTTGATTAATAAAACAAATAAGATAGTATGGAATTATAACCAGAGTATAGAACAAATAAACATGAGCCTATGCTGATGAAAAAAAAAAACAAAGTAAAAGAGAAGAGATTTCTTTGTTTTAGAAGAGTTCTAAATAATATATATGAAACTTAAGTATCCCTGCATGAGAAGCACTAGCCATCTCATAGTATTTCAGAGAGAAAAATAGATAACATGATCATTAGTTAGTGCATTTATCTTACACAGTTGAAGTTCTCCACAGGCAAATTGAGAAGCTGCTTTATTATCCTCCGATCCCCTTTTCTTATACTCTGGATACTTTTTCTACCAAATGGCTTTCTGAAGACATAAATATTTACTCCTTCAGGATGTTATATAGTTCTGAAAAAACTAAGCTAAGAAATAAAATATATCTTTATTTAGAAATACATGTCACGTTCTTCATTTAGATTCTTGGAACAGTTTTTAATTTAGGGAAATGAAAAATCCTAGATGTTCATTTATATGTTGATCCACAATTAATTATTTTAACTTTTTATTAAAAGCTAGCCATACTCCAGCATCTTCCTTTATCAAATTTCCCCATCTTGTCTGTATGTGCACATCCATGGACCCTTGCATGCACTTCTCGTCATGGGTTTGAGCCTTGTTTTGCATATATACTTTAGAATGTGGTGGAGAAAATGTGAACATATGAATAAATTATTATAAATTATGAATAAATAATTAATATGGTTCCTGATAAGCATGATCATTAAATATTTAAGGTCCTCATGGCTATTCTTATCCAGACGTTATACAAGTGGACATGCTATCTTCTTTTTTACTGACAGACTTTTGAAGAAGAAAGTATCATGTCAGTAATTTAAATGCAGTGTGGGCTATAAACCCTGATTCACACAGGGAGAATATCTGACAGGAATTAAACTAGGTTACTGTGTTTCCTACAGCCCTAAGACGTGAAGCTTAGAGAAGATTTTGCCTTCTCAACAACCTTCTTGAAAGCGTTCTTAATCCCTTTATTTCTCAGGCTATACACCACAAGATTTAGTATGGGGGTAACCATAGTATAGAAGACAGATGTGATTTTGTCTGTGTCCATGGACTGGCTGGAGCTGGGCTGGAAGTATATGAAGATGACTGTCCCATAGAAGATGGACACTGCAGTGAGGTGGGAGGCACAGGTGGATATAGCCTTCAGGTATCCCACCATGAGGGCATCTTTAGGATGGTGATAAAAATGAACAGGTAGGAAATCAAGATAACCAGGAGAAGCAAAAAAAGATGTGGAAGCTTGCCTCAAAGACAAGATTCAGATCACTGATATGTCTCTTAGAGCAGGAGAGAGACAGGACTGCAGGAATATCACAGAAAAAGAGATGGATTACATTGGGCTTAGAGAAGGAGAGCCTGAAAATATTTCCAGTGTGTATGGAGACATTCAGGAAGCCACAGACATAGCAACCAGTGGCCAGCTAAGCACATACGCTTGTCGTCATGGTGGTGGCATAATGGAGGGGTTTGCACAATGCTGCATAGCACCCATAGGCCATTGAAGCCAGGAGGTAACTTTCTACAGTAAGCAAAGACTGCAAAAAAGGAACATCTGAGCAGCACATGCATTGTAGGAGATGACTTTGTCTCCTGTAAGTAATCTAGTCATGACCTTGGGAGTGACAGCAGTAGAGTACAAAAGTCCACCAAAGATAGATTACTGAGGAAAATGTATATGGGAGTGTGGAGACAAGAGTCCAACAGAATCAACATCATCATCCCCACGTTTCCAACCACACTGATGAGGTAAATGAGGGTGAACATGATAAAGAGAGGGGTCTGCAACTCTGGGGCATTAGTTAGTTCAGCAGACTGAACTCAGTCATCTCCGTGTTGTTCTTTATGGATGTTGTTTGGGAATCACAAGATGCCCTGCAGTGATGGGAAATAAAGGAACAGAGTCATAAACAAATGAAAGATTGAAGTGAAACTCATTCAATATTCTGTGTGTGTGTGTGTGTGTGTGTGTGTGTGTGTGTTGTATATACATACAATATTTCATTATATCAAGCAGTTGTACTTGGCAAGATTCTCCAGATCTAAGGTATGGACTAGACAATGAAAGAGCACAAATTATCTGTAGAGTTTGACACTGTTGAAGCTAAAAGATCTTCATGGACTATTTTCCAAGTTTTTAATTTTGTAAATTTTTAAACAGAGGTGTAGAAAATGTAATGTCTTGATTATAATAAATCTTCTCTAATGAATCTGTCAATTCAGTTTTTCTGAGTCTGGTAAATGCTTATATCTATTGTTCTTATGTGCCAGGAACTGCTCTAGACACTTTAGAGAAATATTCATTTATTAGTCTCAACAAGTGATTACTTGTTATCTCCATTTAATTTATGAAACACAGAGCCTGGGTATCATATTTTTAAGTTTGCACAATTATTATGGCTAAAGTCAAACTTTGTGCCCAGAGTGATTCCCATGTCCACTGGTGTTAATGGAATTAAAATCACATTGGATCTAACTCAATGAATGATCACTCTACACCTCTATTATTCTAAACTCAGTGTTTGGGGTTTCACAGTGAAGTAATGGAGAGGTACGTGCATAGTGTCTGCACTAGGATAATGGCAGCAGCAGAGGCTGGACAATCAGCAGAGGCAGTGTGAAGAGAGGACAGGCATCCAGTGTAAAGCTTGGGCCCTGGGACCAGGAGCAGTTAGTCCTACTGTTCACTCTCAAAGAGTCTTTGGTCCTAACTTAACTCCCCTACATCTTCATTTATTTTGTTTCATCTACAAAATGAACATAGTAATGAAATTTTACTCAAGGAATTATTGTAAGAATTAAGTGATATATATATAAAAACCAGTGAGCAAAATGCTGAGTATTTAGCACAGCCTGATCAGTATAAGGTATAATATTAGTATTAGGATGGAATGATTGATGCTCTGTTGGTTTCAGAAAGGTCCAGGGTGATACTCAAGGCTCAGTGGGGAGGAATGTTTAGCTGGCTGTTCTCCCCCTGCAGTATGCCTTAAATCACATACGTGGTCTTCTGGAATCCTCTGAGTCCTCAGTGTTTCTCAGTCTGTCCATCCTCTGCTTGCATGAGTGGCTATTCCAGCTACTGCATGTGAGCCTTTATTTTTGCTTAATTTCTTTCTTAGCACCCATGATTTAGCTTGGGTTGAAAGTGCCCCTTTTCTATTTTTTTAAAATATTTTATGTATTTATTTGAGAGAGAGAGCTTGAACAGAAGTGGGGGTGAGGAGCAGAGGGAGACGTAGAAACAGACTCCTCACTGAGCTGGGATCCCAGCATGGGGCTGGTCTAGGAGATCCTGACCTGAGCTGAAGGTAGGTGCCCAAATGACTGAGCCACCCAGATGCCCAGAAAGTATACCCTTTCTTTAACTCATTCTTTCTCTCATTATGGTTTTCTCACAGGTGAATCACAGGGATCAACAGGCAGAAATTCCTAGTTTGTTGATGTCTTTAGTTCATCAATCTATGTTTTGGCCAATTATATACCTTTAAAAAATATTTATTTATTTATTTATTTAACAGAGAGAGTGTGTGTGTGTGTGAGACAAGCAGAGGGAGTGGGAGAGGGAAGAGCAGGTTCCCCACTGAGTGGGAAGCCCAACACAGGGCTTGTTCCCACGACCCTGGGACCATGATCTGAGCAGAAGGCAGATGCCTAACTGATTGAGCCATTCCAGTGACCCTACATGTCTTAATATAGTTTATTTGAGTTTAATCTCATAGGTAAGAGTCTTATTTTTAATGTTTACATTTGACTTGGAAGCCTTTAGAAGGGTGTTTGTCACTTGTTAATCATTGGTTTACTGCAGTCCTCCTTAATTGTTTTGACAGTGAATAAGGTGAAATTAATACCTATTCAGTCAGAGCATCACCTATCCATCTATTTTGATTAATCTCTTTTAGGAGAGTAGCATGATGTTTCACAATTATCACTAAACTCCCTACAAGTGGAAGTTTTGATACATATGTCCAGCCTCAACTCACTGCATTAGAAATTCATATCTGTGCTTAAATAACTTGTAACAGGGATAGATGCCCTATTGGTTTTGCTTGAATTACTTTTCTCACTAAAAGCGTAGATGGAACATAGAAGCTTACCTTGCTGCTGGAAAAGAAAAGGCAGAAAATCCTGAAGATTGAGTTTGGAATCAGAAATTCAGCCATGGGATGATGCATACATACTGTGAGTGATATTCTCTATCAGGTACTTATCAAATAATTCCAAGATCCTAAGATAAATGAGGGGAAGAACATAACATGGAGCCAGGAACCCATGTTCAAATGCTGAATCCACTATGCATTCTTTGTGTACCCTTGGAGGAGTCTCTTATCTTCTTATTTCCAAAAAAGACAGAGAATTTCCTCTCCCACATAATTCAAAGAATAGTATCTGTGAATAGCAAATGAGGGATCCTCTATAAACATCTGTCTGAGGAGTTATCATTCTAAAGTCAATTAATATGCCTTTCATCTTGAGTTGTTTTCCCTGGCCATGCTTGGAGGTTCATGACAAATCCCCAGGTTAG
>PITA01033697.1:0-12439 GCA_004023965.1 Spilogale gracilis | reverse complement strand
GTCCCGCCAACCGTCGCATGACCTCGGAGGCAGATCTTCCTCATGAGAGCCTTCAGATGAGACCGAAGCCCCTGTCGACACCTTCACTGCAGGCTTGTAAGTGACCTGAAGTCAGATCATACACTGCTGGCCTCCTGATCCACAAAAACACTGAGATAATAAATGCTTGCTTGAAGGAACAAAGCTTAGGGTAAATTGTTATGCAGCAATAGATAATTTATTTTTCTTCTTTAAAGATTTAATTAATTTATTTGTTTTACACACACACACACACACACACACACACACACACACACAGAATAGCCAGGGCAGAGGGAGATCTGGGACCCTGAGATCATGACCTGAGCTGAAGGCAGATCTTTCATTGACTATGCCCCACAGTAGATAATTTCTATGGAAAATTTATTTTCATTCTTCATGATAACTAAATTTATCACATAAATTCAAGGATTTTGGATTTCTCCCCATTTATTCATTCAACAAAAAAATGTGTTAGGTATGTACCTTCTGCTCTGTGAAAGTAAGAAAAGTGGCTTCTACCCTCAGAGAGCTTATATGATAACAAGAAAGACAACAACTAGTCATTGTAAAAATGTGTGATGTCCACTTCTTCGACAGCATAAGCAAATGGTAAGGACTTACCATTATTTACTATCTTTATCAACAAAGACCTTCCTGATGATGTGATATTTGAACTACTCTGTGAAGATTGAATTGGAACTTCCAAGCAATGACACTAAGAGTCTTCCACTAATGCCCAGAGAAGAAGGGGTTAATAGTGCATCTGCAGACTTGGAAGAGTTTGGGGCATGGAGAGAAGGAGAAATGGGGGGTAGGCAGCTGGCTTGGCGTTATGTCATGGAGATCCTCACAGGACACAGTGAAAAGTTTGGAGGTCATCTTGCAATCGATGGGAATTTAGCAAGAACTTTAAAACAGAATGATGTCATAGTCGGATCTGGTTTTCAGAAAGTAACCAGGACTTACTGTGCAAAATTTCTGGAAATGGGATAATTATAGAGACAAGCAGACAAATTAGTAGACTGATAATAGGATAGCTAGAATGACGATGTTCTATATCATGGACATTTGTAATGAGACTAGAATCAAGGCAAATTTGAAGGAAAAAAAGGAAACTGTTGGTGACTAGGTTGGGGGTAATGGTAGGGAAAAGGAGAGAAGAGAACAGGTTCAGAGTTTCTGTCCTAGGATTCTGGGTGTGTGGCTTAGAAGGAAAAGCCTGTTTGACCCACCTCCTGTGTTTTTGTCCTGTGTGTCTTCCTTACCCTCATGTGGGACTCTTTACTCTGGTGCTCCGGCTACCACATGTGTGGGTGGTTTTTTTTGTCCCCACACCAAACAGTTCTCTGGGACACCAGCTGGCTGTCCTACAATTTAACTCGGTTTTGACACTATCTACCTGGAGATGGTGTCAGGTCCTTCTCAGGTTAGGCATTCAGTCCCATAAAACTGTCCCCCACTTCAGACACTGACTGCAAATAATCCCCATGTCGCCTACAACTTCTGCCTGATTTCGATATGAATTCGAGGTTACCACAGTGCCTCTTCAGTTTTGATTAATTTGTTCAAGTGGCTCATAAACTCAGGGAAAACCTCACTTATATTTGCCAAGTTTATTAAAGGCCACCATAAGAGGCACAGAGCAGACAGGTAAAGACATGCTAAGGTAGGTCTGGGTGGGTCCTGAGCATAGGAGCGTCTGTCTGCATGGAACTGGGGTGCACCACCCTTTCAACACATGGATACAGTCACCACCTGGAGGCTCTCTGAACCCCCTCCTCTTGGGGGCTTCCTCATCAGACATGATCCACACCCTGAGCCCCACGTCCACTCCCTCTTCCTTCTCTGGAGGATGAAGGCAGGGCTGAAAAATCCCAAGCTTCTAATCATGGCTTGGTCTTTCTGGTGAGCAGCCCCATCCAGGCGATATCCAGGACCTCCCCTAGCATCACCTCAATGGAACAGAAGATGCTCCTAGTGTTCTTATCACTAGGGTGATAGGAGCCCTGTGTCAGGTTAAAAAGATGGAGAACTATATGTTCTCTATTTTCTCACAACAGTGAGGGAGAAAGCTTTCACAAGAAAATAATATAAGTTTCACTTTAGAGCTTGGGGAGCTTCCAAACACCCAGTAGGACCCTCCTTGGAGAAAGTTGAACAGATGCTACAATGCTCGGGAGAGAGATGTGGTCAAGAGCTATATATTTAGATATGATCATCATTAAAGACAGTCGTTCATTACATAGGAGTGAATGAAAATACAAAGGACGGTGTATACAATAAGAAGAAATGTGTTTCTACAGACACCAATATGTACGTATTAGTTAGAAAAAGAACAAGAAATCTACAAAGGACACTGAGAAAGAGCAGCCCAAAGTCATAAGAAAATCCAGAAGTATGTTTTGTCTTGAAGGTCAAAGAAAATGAGCGCTTTGAGAAATCATAATTTTTAAAAAATTGTGGTCCAGATGGGATTAAAAAGGCTATTGATTTTAGTGACTCTTATGCCTATAAATGAATAAAAGTAATAAAATCAGAAGTGCTGCCCGGGCATTGGGTACATTAAGGAGCACTTCATTATTTGTAAATTACATCATTATTAAAATGATTTAAATCCAAGGGGAAGACAAAATGGTATTATTCTTAACACTTGCACAGCCATATAATCTGCTTTCTGAGACTTTCAGGTCACTCTATGGTGCGATCTTCTATATTTGCAGCTTTTAAAAAAAAATGTCTATGTGTCTTAGCAAGTAAGGGCATGACAATCTGAAGGTCCAAGATGAATTATTCTGTGTAATATGTGGCAGAAGTATCTGAAATTGGGGGACATTCTCACTCCGCATGGAAGGAGGCAGCAGCTGGGCAGCTGGAGACGTGCATACTGTGTGGCAGGTGAAGAGAACAGTCCAGAAACATTTCCTCTGAAGGCTTCCTTCCCTTTGGTTCAACTCTGCTTCCCGAGGAACCAACTGGATGTCTTTCTGTCTGTCCACCTTTTGAGCAAGATATGCCCTGTGTGAGTCATAGGGATCCCCAGTATTGGCTTGGTTTTCAGATTTTGAGACTCAGGGTCAAGACCTTGGAGATATAGGGTCTATGTCCCGGCTGTGAAGCCCCCTGGTGAAACTGCCACAAAGCCCCACACCTGCTTCCAATGGAGAACCTTGAAAGGATTAATGAGGATAATGCTAAGCATTCACAAGAAAAGTGCAGCATGCTAAGTATTCTTATGTTCAAAGATAACCTAAATTTCCTCAAGATATTTTTAGGTTATCACAGGGACATAAAACCTTGAAGAGATTATATTCTTTGGATCTATTTTTTAACTGTAATAAAACTAGTGATCAGCTAACCAGAATTCAGACCACATGAGATTTTTCATCCTGACAAACCAGAGTCTCAATCAAGTCTTGTTCAATCTCAGCTCCACCACTTAGGACTCATGATTTGGGTTCTTATCCTTAGAGGTTTGAACCCTACATTTTCATGGGCAGATTAAGAAAATAATTCTTACCCTGTAACCATTCCAGGGTTCTGGACACCAGGACTTCTCCCCATCTGTCTCTTGGGTGCACACCCCACCAACAGATTAAAGGAGCCCCAGAAACCTCATGGGGTTGTGGACCCGGCATGGAGACCCACTTGAAGCCTGTTTGGAGTCTCCTGGTTCACAACATGCTTTAGTGCAGAACTTACTTTCTGGTCCACACAATATAGGATTAATATAGGTATTTCCAGATCTCTGCTTAAAATAGGAAGACATGTGATCTTGCAGTAACAAATCACCCCAGTGTGACCTCATTTTAATTAATTACATCTGATCTGCAACAAGCGTGTTTCCAAAGCGAGTTGTACATCACTTCAACTAGAACTAAACGAGCAGAGGGGGAAATTCCGGTGGGCTGAATTTGTAAAGAGACTGAGTGCTGTTCAGGGGAAAGGAATGCCCACCATGCTGTGGAACCCCTGCCTCCTTGCTCTGAGTTCTGAATGAAAGTGCACTAGAGCTGATCACCAGTAACAATGTGATCTTATTTACGGCCAATCCGGGCACCCTTGGCATCCAGATCAGATTCCTACCAGTCCGTAAGCATTTGTTGCTGATCTGGAGACTTCTATGAAACTCCTCATCCTTTTAGACCCCACTGCATTCACACGAGGGTCTAGCCCATCTTTGAAAGCCCTTTAGGGTCCTCAGACACAAGCCGGCCCTGGGAATGAGGCAGGTAATGAGGCAGGTAATGAGGCAAGAAGGCCTTCCTTGCCTTTCCAAGTTGAAGCTGGGGATGGTGAATCTTTGCCCTCTTAGATTGGAGTGCTCTCAGTTTGAGCATTCAGTAGGAGGGGAGACCCATACTATGTGCTTCTTTGAATGCTCAGTGAGGGGAGGAAGAACCTCCCATGTCCTTAGAATTATCTAGAGTTAAAACCAGATGTATCTGAAAAGGTTTTCTTTTTTTTTTAAAAAGATTATTTTGTTCTTTTTTTTTTTTCTTTTTTAATATTTTACTTATTTGACAGAGAGAAACACAGCTAGAGAGGGAACACAAGCAGGGGGAATGAGAGAGGGAGAAGCAGGCTTCCCGCCGAGCAGGGAGCCTGATGTGGGACTCGATCCCAGGTCTCCAGGATCATGACCTGAGCTGAAGGCAGTTGCTTAACCAACTGAGCCACCCAGGTGCCCCCGAAAAGGTTTTCTTATATCTTATTGAACTTACTGAACTTTTCTCAAGTCAATATTGTCCTTGTTAGGACAAGCACCAGTTCCTAGTAAAATAGTGCCATGGAGATGGTCCAGTGCTCTGTGCTCCTGCTGGGAGCTGCCCTGGGGCCATTGCAAACCTTTCCTGCAATCCAACAAATGAAGCTTCTGTAGCTTCCCCATGCCCTGGACCCTGTCCTGGACTCTTCATGGTTTTTGTGAGACACATAAACTCCTAGCCTGTGACTCACAGCAGGTAAAAACAAAATAATGTCAGTCGCTCTGCTTTCTATGTTTGCAGTCTGACTGCCAGACCTCTACCACCTTGATTATCCACCACTTCAACTTCCTAAAATATATGAATAAATATAGCAAGATGGAGAGCGGTAAGGAAAACATATAACCCAGGCAAGGTCATGTCTATCAAAAGGCAAGACATAAGATAAAAAAATAAAAGGATTAATAAACACACAGAAATCCAAACTCACTAATATTCAAATAAATGAAATTACAGTGATATCATGCATTTTCACCTTTATATTATTTTTATAGTATTTTTTTAATGGTAATATCCATTTTTGGGGAAAAATGTGGTCAAATAGATAAATGCTCTGTAGAGATAAATTCCAATGTATATTAAGCATAAAAAATATTTATACTTGCTGATCATAAATTTCACTGCTTGGAATTTCTTAGGGGGAAATTAATGACAGACCTCAAATAAGGAAGCACACAGTTTGCAAGTGTTCAAAAGTTGTGGAATGGTGAACTAAACTATAGCATATCTGTACAAAACAATTTTTGCAGCTATTAAACTATGACATGAGAAATATTCACGTCTTATGGTCAAATAAAAAGCAAGGATATACTACCACAACTTGGAGAGTAGAGATTATTGCTTTATTCCTGTTTACCTATTACTCTCTGTTCCCAAACATTTTATGAAAATCAGGCACTATTTTTAAGATTAAGAAAAATGCAATATAGCCTTTGGCATGTCTTCGTTATTGGAAGAAATGATGAAATAATTTTGTGCTGGGTTGTCACTTGCTCAACTGTGCTGAGGTCCAAGTTTCTCGGTGAAAGAGTTACACTGCTGTTTGTCTCTGTTGGCAGATTCTTCTCGAAGCTTTTGGGAAAACTGAGATGTGGGTAAGGTACAACTCTTAAATTCCTGCCAGAACTCTGAACCACAAAACTGTCCAAGTAGAAACTTCATCAGTAGGAAGTACGACGGAAGACTCACTGAGTCACCCATACAACATATGGACAAAGTGAGGTCTTCTGCCTTCTTGCTAAGCCCTGGTGTTTGCCAACATGCCTTGCAACTCTTGTTGGCTGGACTGATGGGGAGACTTGCATGGGGACCTCTCTGCTGGTATCGTGTGTGTCTCCACGCACCTTGGGCACTTGTAGTTTTGGCTTCTCCAGTGTCTAGATATAGGTTATTTTCCCTATTTTTCCTGATAGTTCTTAGCTAAATCCCTTTCAAATACATACACTTGTCTCTGGTGTGGATACCTCATCTCTTCATTGTAAAATATTGGCTAGATGGGCATACTTGCATAAAATCATTTTCCCTCCATTGTAGACCCTTAAGTTTCTCTTGTTTTTCTCACTATTTAAATTTTGTTTAAAAAATTATTGAAATCCAGATGTGCTTGACCGAATGTGATTATTTCCTCCTTTGAGATCTTGTCCTGAATCACTTAAAATCTCTTTCTACCTTCGTGCACCATCAGCCCATCCCAAAACATGTGCAGATTTTCTTCCAAAGCAGAAACAAAATCAGGGATGAACAGTTTATATATTCAGGTTCATGGCAGCCAACATCTCCATGCTTCAGAAATGTCCTGTCAGCCTGAGCATGGAGGAGAGACTGAATATTAAAAAGGGACCAACAGAGAAGAAATTTGGAGCCACTGGTAGTGCAGAAGAAGGATTGGGATTTAATTAAGACAGTGGCCGTGCCTGGTCCTACACAGCTTATGAGAGAGGAGGAACAGAGTTGCCCCTGTTCTAGGTTCTACCATGAAAACTTCCAAAGGTTGTCCTCCATGGGTGTGGTTGGGCAGGTGGGAGACAGGGCACCATTCGAGTTCCTAGTTGGCACTCTTCGAGAACCACTGGTGTCTTCGATTGTCTTTTGTTAGATTGTAAACTCTACTCCAGAACACGGTCTGATCCTTTTGACTTTATAATCTTAGTGCATAATTCAGCACCTGCCACAGAGTAGGTAGCTTCTGTGAATACCAATGAAGGAGTTTATCAGAAGTTACACAATTCCCCCTGAGTCCTGGAAGCTTCTATATTGAGTTGAAATGGAAGTCCCTGCAGTTTCTATTAACCAGTCTATGGCAGATGTGGGGGCCACAACATTCCTTGCCCTCTTCTCCCACAGACACCTGCAAAGCCCCAACCTCCCAGAACTGGTGGGAAAGACGGAGCACAGTGATTTCAGGTGAATTCTTTCTAGTGGGATCTTTCCAAAGACAGTTTACTAAGAGAAAGCCAAGGAAGAATGTGCCGTTTCTAGACTCCTGACTTCAAATGTGATCACGGACTAGAGTTGTTGCAGGATTTGTTAATTGGAAATACTCCCAAATCCCACAGATGCCAACCCAGGACACAGACAGCTGCCTCCACACAGTCCTCCTCCTCTGGGAGAAACATAAGGTCATTTTCGTCTGGAGTTCTGTTACTCATAACCAACACAGTCCTAGTAATGCCGAGGGCAATGTACAACACTGACTCTTCTGCTGGGCTTGGGAAATACAGACACCATGTCACCTCTTTCTTCCAACACCTTAACTTAAGTGCTGTGACTTCTCAGGTCAATATCCTTCGGGAAGGCGAGCCCAAGGCATGTTGGTGCTTGTTTTCCACTCACGTATGCTTAATAAGCACATGTTAGTCACCAAGTGATGTGCTAGACAAGCCCCATTAATCTTCTCAAATATTTATTTCCCCCATTGTATCCATGCCCCTGAATCCACACAACATTCCTCTCGCTGTGTCCCAGAAGAGGTAGTCTGAATTCATGAGGCCTCATGAGTGACATCACTTGTCATGGAGAAGCCGGCTGTGGAGGCAGGTGTCTCTTGCGAGGATTTCAAAAGTGCTTAGTGTGGGGGCGCCTGGGTGGCTCAGTTGGTTAAGCGACTGCCTTCGGCTCAGGTCATGATCCCGGACACCCGGGATCGAGCCCCGCATCGGTCTCCCTGCTCGGCGGGAAGCCTGCTTCTCCCTCTCTCACTCCCCCTGCTTGTGTTCCCCCTCTGGCTGTGTTTCTCGTTGTCAAAAAATAAAATCTTTAAAAAAAAAAAAAATTGCTTAGTGTGAATGGATACGTCTTCCAACTTCACTGGGATTTTGTTAACAAGCGTATTTTCGGGGGCTTGTTCCTGCTTCCTTTGGTTCTTCAAACCTGGTGCTGAAGAACTGTGTCATAGACAGCCACAGAGAGTGAGATAAATAAATCCCAATGCTCTTGTTACAGCAGCCACCTGGATCTGAAACTTCTCCATCTCTGGAAATTCCGCTGAACAAGAGGTGCCACTTCGAGAGTGATTTTATTACCAGAAGTCTTCCTGAAGCACCCACTTAAGATGAACTTAGCAGTGGGAATTGTGTCCCTTGGTTGGTGCTGAAAGCTGCTCCCACCAGGGAATGAGTCAACAGTGAAATATTGCTCCTTCACCAACTCTCCCAATACCCCAAGTTTAGGAACTTTTAAAAATGGAACCATAGAATGGTTAAATAGATGACATTTCTTTTGCCTGTTTTATGTGGACTTTCCAAAGCAAAGGTTTAGAAGAGCCAAATAAGGTGTCCACCCAGTGGTGTTGCCCCAAGGCTCACCCAAGAGAGTTGTGTTTTTAAGTTCTGGATGGTGAAGGAAAGCTGTGGGTTGTTCCTAAGCGTACTAAGCATGAACAGAGCTTCTCTGGGCCCCTCATGTTTGGTGAAATTGCTCCTAAGCATTTACGTCTTTGTCTTTCTGGCATTCACCAGGAGGGGCGCCTAAATTCCCAGATTAGCTGGACTCCATGCAACAGTTAATAATAAATGCAGATCCAAGCCCTCCACTCAGCTGTCTCTCTGCCTGCCTCTCTGACTACTTGTGATCGCTCTCAAATAAATAAGTAAAATATTTAAAAAAAATAATAATAATACAGTAATGACTCCTCATGAAGGATCCACAAGACATAAATTAGGTAGACCAGTGCCCAAAATGTACTTGGCACTAATTTCAATGGAAAACTCAAGATTATTTTATTCTAATCAAAGCTATGCACGATGTGAGGTGATTAGCACACTAGAAATGACCTAAATTACGTTCACTTCCTATCTTTAAATCTTTGTGGTTGTGAAACTTCTGAGATCAAATTGAGAATTTAGCCTTCATGATGATTTCTCCCCAACTGCAGGAAGCCACATCAATTTGAGTCACTGGTCTAAGGCTCCTAATTTCTAATGCTTCAGTCCTCACCCCCATATTTAAGAGGTTCTCATTACCAGTTTATATTCTTTCCCCTTTTCTCCAGCCTCCTCCTCTAGCTCCTTCCTCCAGCTTTCTTCTTCCCTTCTTCCAGTGTTTCTTAGCCAACCTAAGAAATTAAACACTAGTAAATTGCTAATAATGGATTTATTTTAATATAATATTTTAAGCTACAGTTTGTAAATCTGAAACTCTAACACTTAAGTCAAGAGAAGGTCATTCATTTATACATTCATTTGGGATAGTCTCAAATATATGTTGGGAAGAATTTAAGACACTGGAAATAAACATTGAATAGAAAGACAAGCATCTTGGTATTACTGAACTTTGTTTTAGTGAGGTAAGGCATGTGATGAATAGTAATGAAATAATTATATTTTTTAAAGATTTTTATTTATTTATTTTAGAGAGAGAAATGGGGGGGGCAGCACAGAGAGAGAGGAAGAGGATCTCAAACAGACCCTGTGTAGGGCTAGATCTCACTGCCCTGGGATTTTGACCTGAGCTGAAACTGAGAGTCAGACACTTAGATGACTGAGCCACCCAGGTGCCCCTGAAATAATTGTAGGTATAAATAAGTAAAAGCTATGAGAAAAATAAAATAAGAGAAAGGGGTAGAAAGTGACAGACCTGAAGATATCATTGAGTTTTTCACATTGATGCCATGTAGACCCCCTAAACACATAATGCAATTAACTCACCTAATTTAATTATATTAAATGGTGGTCCTGTTCACTGATCATGAACCATGCTAAACTTTCAGCTAAACTTCCTTTTTTTCTTCATCCCCCATTAGTTTTATCTGGTTGGTTTTTAAGGCATTGTAGCCTAGTGGTTAAGAAGTACAGCTTTGAAATCAAACAGCCCAATTTTCGTCCCAATTTTGTTGTGAAAGTTTAAACAACGTGTAAGTTGCTTAACATGTTTACTTGACATAGAATTAACACCCAATAAAAGTTAAACATTATAAACTTCAAAAAAAAAAGTTATTGCAGATCCAGGAATGAGATTAGGAAAAACAGGCAGGAGAGGAAGGATATAGGTAAGGATTCTTGTTGGGCCTTGAGGAAGTCAAGCTTCTGACCTGTCATAAATATGTTGATTGATGGGGACTTTGCATCACCTTGTCCACCACTGTCTCAACGCCTGCCTTCTTTCAACAGTTTCCCCAGCAACTGCATGTGTTTTATTTTCCCTGTTCCTGTTGAAACGCCCCTTTCCTGAGGGAAGCACAATGTCCATGGTGGTACACGCTGGGAAGGTTGGTTTTCCCTACATTTCGTTATCATTTCCCCTTCCGATTCAGAAACATTTCACATTTATTTTGCTCTTTGATCTATACTTGCCTCTTGCCAAGGGATGCAAGTTGGTCGTGCTGTGGGCGGGTGCTTGTCTAGTTAGCACTTTTTAAAGCCTTTACGGCCTTCTTTAAACAAAATCCTAATCACAGTGGTTGGAATTGGTTTGGGCACGTAGTCTGAGGGGCCTGATCAGGTTCCCATCCCATGAAGTAGAGGTGAGTCTCAGAGCCCTACACTATCCTCTGTTGGACCCCTGCATGAAATGTTCATCTAAAAATTGATCTGAAAAGTTATTTCTGAAACAGGGATAAGGTGAACAGAGACAGCTAGAGAAATCCTAAAGCTCGGTGAAGAAAAAAGGAATGAAGGAGACATCCAGAGAGAAATAGTGATGGCCATGTGACACCAGCTAGATAACAAGTAGACAGTTCCCTTCCAGTAATTGGCACCTGCCTCTTGAGAGATCTTCCCATCCTTAAATTCTGAAGATACTCTTGTATCTTCCCTCTCACCTTTACCCTTTTACTGTTTTGGCTAGTTTGAGAGAGTTCTGTCCCTGTAAAACAATTACCCTTACCTCCATCTTTGTTATTCAATTAACTAAGGAATGAGCAAAGAAGTTTCTACTTTTTAGGTAGAAAAGATTAATAGAAAGGCTAGCCAAAGAAGTCAAGGATCTGTACTCGAATAACTACAGAACACTCATGAAAGAAACTGAAGAAGACACAAAAATATGGAAGAGCATTCCATGCTCATGGATCAGAAGAATAAACATTGTCAAAATGTCTATACTACCCAGAGCAATCTATACTTTCAATGTCATTCCGATCAAAATTCCACCAACATTCTTCAAAGCATTGGAACAAACAATCCTAAAATTTATATGGAACCAAAAAAGACCCCAAATCGCTAAGGAATTGCTGAAGAAGAAAAGCAAAGCTGGGGGCATCTTGTTACCTGACTTCAGGCTTTATTACAAAGCTGTGATTACCAAGACAGTGTGGTACTGGCACAAAAACAGAGAAATAGACCAATGGAACAGAGTATAGAGTCCAGATATGGACCCACAAATCTAGGGCAAATAATCTTTGACAAAGCAGGAAAAAATATCCAGTGGAAAAAAGACGGTCTCTTCAATAAATGGTGCTGGGAAAATTGGACAGCTACATATAGAAGAATGAAACTAGACCATTCTCTTACACCACACACAAAGGCAAATTCGAAATGGATGAAAGACCTCAAAGTGAGGCAGGAATCCATCAAAATCCTGGAAAAGAACATAGGCAGTAACCTCTTTGACATCGGCCACAGCAACTTCTTTCAAGACACATCTCCAAAGGCAAAGGAGACACAAGCGAAAATGAACTTCTGGGACTTCATCAAAATAAAAACCTTCTGAAAAGCAAAGGAAACAGTCAACAAAACAAAGAGGCAACCCACAGAATGGGAGAAGATATTTGCAAATGACACTACAGACAAAGGGCTGGTATCCAAGATCTGTAAAGAACTACTCAAACTCAACATCCGAAAAGAAGATGAACACATCAAAAAATGGGCAAGAGGCATGAAGAGGCACTTCTCCATAGAAGATATACAAATGGCTAACAGACACATGAAAAAATGTTCAGCGTCACTAGCTATCAGAGAAATTCAAATCAAAACCACACTGAGATACCACCTTACACCAGTCAGAATGGCCAAAATTAACAAGTCAGGAAACAACAAGTGTTGGAGAGGCTGTGGAGAAAGGGGAACTCTCTTACACTGTTGGTAGGAATGCAAGCTGGTGCAGCCGCTTTGGAAAACAGCGTGGAGATTCCTTAGAAAATTAAAAATAGAGCTACCCTATGACCCTGCAATTGCACTACTGGGCATTTACCCCCAAGATACGGATGTAGTGAAAAGAAGGGC